>JAUPMG010058342.1:0-13620 GCA_031762675.1 Pachysandra terminalis | reverse complement strand
AGCGTAACATTCGATCGAGAGATCAGTATAGCCGAATGTTCGAACAAAGAGATCTTGGACTCAAGACCTCGCGAACAGTATTAGTTTCATGACCATAATTCTCGAAAGAGAAATTGTTATTGATGTCCTCGAAAGAGAGACTAAGAACTAAAAGTAAGTGTCCTTAAGTAAGGAAGATAACATTGGCGTAATGACAATTTCATAGGTCTCGAGTAAGAATGATGTAATCAAAAAGGAAAACAGGCTCGAAGCCATTATTCCCGTAGGGTATATTGCTCAAAGTTCATTTCCTCAAGACTAAACGAGATTGATGCATATATGATGAAAAATGTAACCAAGTCTTTTAAGGGGGATGAACCCGTAACCATTGTCTTTTGAGGAGCACTTGCCCATTCACGAATTGACCATCTCAATGTGGTGAGCCTAAATGTAAGCATAAGCATAAATGCTACTGATGAATAGAGAAGGTGCAAGCATAAACTATCCACATCGCTAGGAGATATTAAAGTAATATGAAATAACCTTGCAATATATAACAATCTATAGGTTGTTATAACATGACTGTTTGGGGAATTATTGCAATAAATTAAAGAAGTCATTCGAATTCCACAAAATACTATTCAAGCCTTCATTCACTTTCGTGATAACGCCTTTTGGTACGTTAATCTATACTCCTTCGAGGGAAGTCAAAGTAACTGTATACATCTCATAAGGTGACCCGTAAATTATCGAATTACCCATATAGAGACCTTAGAGTTAAGTTTCCCAACATACAATTCATTTTCATAATCAATTATCCTTATAAGGAAGAGTTATCATAGAATCCCTAAAGGTTCTACATTAAATATCCAACTTGAGTGATCTTGAATTGAACTTAGTGAGATCAGAAATAGATATGTATTGTCACGCCCCCAAATCTGAGATATGGGATCTCGAGGATTTGAAAGGGATTGACCTCCGGATCCAATCAAAGGATGCGGTTACCAAACCAATCACATTCTTAACCAAAATTAATATCATGGTTACACAGAGCAAACTATACAAACCAGCGGAAGTCTGATTAAATTAAAACCTTATTAGTGCTAACACAATAAAACCCACAAAGTCTAAAGTACCCACAACCATTAAGTGGTTACAACTACATTGCCCATAAGGGGTAAAAAACATTAAATAAAACATAGTTTTATAAACAAAATACACTCCAGAGTCCTTCCAGTAACTCCACATGAGGTTTTCACCTATTACATCAATAAGAATGAGCTTGGGAGCTCAATAGGAAAACTCCACAGTAATACAATAGATACCTCCATAGTCATATGACAAAATTATTCATTCATGCAAGTTTAGACAACAATTCACGTAAGTAATTCAATCACAATATCCTTATCATGCTTATAGTCTTTTACACACATCTTACATATAAGTAAACAATATTTTCCAATTTCATAATTACAATTGAGTGCAAAAAGTATCATAATCAATGTTCAAGACCCTGTCATGTTATAATGCATCATCATGTTGTGACTTCATACTTGGTATATAACCATTCCATCCTATAAACAATATTCCATTTCCAAAGAGATTCAAGATATGCCAAGTGAATAGTCAATGAAGTGATGTATAGTGTGTGATGTGAAGTGTAACGTGTAATGTGGTGTATAATTTGTGAGGTGGAGTATATTGTGCAATATGAAGTTTATTGGGCAATGCATCGTATAGTATGAATGTTTGTATGATGTGACACATTGCAATGCAAGGGTGGTTAGGCCAAGCCTTACCAACACGACGACGACGACGACCAAGTAACTGTTAGTAATCATTGCTTTCACGGAATATATACAACCCAAGGTAGAATGCATCATCTTTCCTTTCAAGGAATATATACAACCCAAGGGAGGAAATATGTCATCTTTCTTTTCAGGGAATACAACCCAATGCAAGAAATGTGACATCTTTCCTTTTAAGGAATATATACAACCCAAGGCAGAAAATGTGCCATCTTTCCTTTCAAGGAATGAGACCCTAGGCAGGATAAATTGTCATCTTTCCTTTCGTGGATCTACCCAAGGTAGAAAATTCACCTTCACAAATACGATCAAGCAGTTCAAACATCTCATGTTACTCACAACACAAGGATCACCAGTGCATTCTATAAGCATTACTCTCAAAACTATGCAGTTCTATAGATAAATAAGAGGTATAATGACAATTTGCATAGAAATTAATCAAACTAAGTTCATAGCACATTCTAATTTCATCTTCATCATTCATCTCATGATACAACCTTTAAAATCACAGAATTACATAATAACACAGCATGCATAATAGATTCCATATTGAAACTAGGCAGTTTACACCATTTATTGCACAAAACCTTATACAAGCATTTCACACACAAATCAATTGCACACACACACTTTAAATAGCTTCATGGGACATCCCATCAAGTTTCATGACATTTAGAACTCGGCAGCTGCCGAGCTTCCTGCCAACCCCTCTAGAAAGCTACCGAGGCTCGGTAGCAGGTCTCACAAGTTGGCATAACTCAACAAGTACCTCGACAGCTGCCGAGCAGACAATTTGTGCCTAGAAATTGGTTTTCTCCCTAGGTCTTCGTGCCAAAACTTACAAACACCAAAATTTAACATTTTTACACATTAAAATCGTGAATTATACTAATACAAACTAAGTTAACATGCTATAATCAAAACCTAACCTTCATACAAGATTAACATGGTAATTCACTACATTCCCAAACATTAAATTCATAGATCTCAAAATTCAACAATCATGAACATATCTTCATACAACATGGAGAAATCATAGATCACATGCTAATCACAATCACATACAACCCATGATCCTATAAGCATTATTCTATAGCTTCATCACATACTATGAACATGCCTATCGTAGAACTATAGAAATTCCTACCTCTTTCAAGGTTGAATTTTTCTGAACCTTCTCCACTCGGATTTGCTAGAAAGAAACTTCCCTTTTGCTTATTCTCCTTCTTCCTTGCTCTAGATTTCTGGAATTCGCATTTTTCCTTCTTTTTCCTTGTTCAAAAACTGTTGTAAACTTCCCACCAAACTTCCCATCTCCACTACACGTACGGGTGGTTATGTTAGTGAGGTTTTTCCACCACCAATAGATTCAAATAAAGTGAATGTCCAAATTGTCCTTACCTCTCTTCTATGGGTCAAACGACCAGCCCATGGTCCATGGTTAATTAAGTTTTAGGGCCCAAGCCCAAATTTCTTGAAGTCATAAAAATTTCATAAGTTACCCAATAATTCCACTAAATTACAGTTTAGTCCTATTCAGCAAATGTTTTAACAATTAACTCTTAAGGTTCATTAAATGATTAAATAGGTTTAAACCATTAAATTAAGAGTGTGGGTCTAGGTCACTACATGTTTCATTCGTAATGATCTCTTAAATAAAGTGCATAAATAAGTCTCACAAGTTTGTACTAAAGATGTCATTCAAATGTGACATCTGTGGGTGAGAGTGTAAACATGCCTTTGAAGGCCTTACCTCTGAGGATTTCCTTCGAAGTATAATGTGAGGGCTAACGGTGGTTAGCCCCCTGTGTAATAATGAATTGACCATCTTGTGGTGGTTAACCATGAAAAATGTCATATTAACCATCTTGTGGTGGTTAGCCGTGAAAAAATAACAATTTGACCATCTTGTGGTGGTTAGCCATAAAAAATAACAAATTGACTATCTTGTGGTGGTTAGCAGTGAAAAATAACGAATTGATCATCTTGTGGTGGTTAACCGTGAAAAAATAACGAATTGACTATCTTGTGGTGGTTAGTCGTGAAAAAATGACAAATTGACTATCCTATGGTGGTCAGCCGTGAAAAATGACGAATTGATCATCTTATAGTGCTTAGCCGTGAAAAATGAAGAATTGACCATCTTGTGGTGGTTAGCAGTGAAAAAATAACAAATTGACCATCTTGTGGTGGTTAGCCAATAAAAATAGCAAATTGATCATCTTATGGTGGTTAGACATAAATACATAACGAATTAACCATCTTGTGGTGGTTAGCAGTGAAAAATCATAGATATAGACTCTAGTGTATACTGATGTCAAGTACTTCTATGATGGATGTGTGCTTGTAGTACCAATGTAAAGACAATATCATAGCTAACACATGCATATGTTTGTCATAGAAGGTACACAAATAACATAGAAATAATATCAATAATTGCATATTGTAGCTCCCAATCTATAAGGTGTTCGCTTAAGCGGCTTTCACGCATTGGGCAGTCCAAGCATAAAGGTCTGACATCACATGTCATAACAATAGGCATAAGGCTCTTATGCACATATAGAACATAAGACGAGGGTAATGTAGTATTATTTGTTCATTATGAAAGAGCATATAAAAAATTAATCATAGTTGAAAATATAGGAAGGAATGCAACATAGCATTATCCTTTTAAAAAATGAGCTTCAGAATGCCTATATTGTTTTACTTCGGAAAGAGAAGGTTTTAAAGATGAGAAGTTTTTTCCCTTATTAATTTTAATTTAATAATTATTATTTTTTATTTTTTACTATATATTATTATTATTATTATTATTATTATTATTATTATTATTATTATTATTATATATTTGAAGAAGGCTGGATAACCAGCTTCCTTGATGTGTGTATGTGTGCGTGTGCGTTTTGAAGGAGGCTGGCTGGATAATCAGCTTCCTTTGTGTGTGTGTGTGCGTGCGTTTTGAAGGAGTCTGGATAACCAACTTCTTTTGTGTTATTATATATTATAAATTTAACTTTTTAAGGGGGCGGAACCATCCAGTACTCAGTTGCATTCGACTAAGTTCATTTGAATCAGTTGCATTCGACTGAGTTCATTTGAATGCAAGCCTGTGAGAAAGAGGAGGGCTGAGGGAAGGCCTGAAGGCAAGGGGCCGAGTGTAGGCCTTGCCGAGGGTAGGCTCGCAAGCGGAGGAGGCCTGTAGGCCAACTTGCGCGCAAGGGAAAGGTCGAGGGAAAGGGAGGCCGACGGAAGTCCCGAAGGAAGGAAGCCCGCGCAGGGCCGAGGGAAGGTCTGCATGTGGAGGAGGCCCGCAGACCAACTCGTGCGAGAAGGAAAGGAGGCCGAGGGAAGGCCCACGTGTGGAGGAGGCCCGTAGGCTAGCTCACACGCGAAGGAAAGGGACCGAGGGAATGGTCCATGCTCGGAGGAGGCCTGCAAGCCAGCTCACGTGCGAAGGAAAGGGGCAGAGGGAAGGCCAGCACGCGGAGGAGGCCCACAGGCCAGCTCATGTGCGAAGGAAAGGGGCTGAGGGAATGGTCAGCACACGGAGGAGGCCCACAGGCCAGTTCACGCGCGAAGGATAGGAGCCGAGGGAAGGCCTGTGCATGGAGGAGTCCTGCAGGCCATCTCAAGCTCGGAGGTCTGTAGGCCAACTCGCTCGCGAAGGAAAGGGGACGAGGGAATGGCCCCCGCGTGGAGGATGCCTGCAATCCAGCTCAAGCGCGTGAAGGCAAGGGGGCTGAGGGAAGGGCCCGCGCGAACTTGAAGGCCCGAGGGAGGCCTTCCATGTGAACTCGAAGGGTTTTCAAAAATTTTGTTTTTTATAGAAAGTACTCCGTGTACCACATTATTTTTAGAAAAACCCAAATGCCATATAAGTTTCAGAAAAATCCCGAAGGCATCATATTTTACATAGAAAAGGTCCCAAATACATGATTTTAATTACAGAATGAGCCTTGAATGCAATTTCCTTCACAGGAAAGGTTTGAAATACAAATTCCTACATAGAAAATGTCTGAATTGCCAATTTCTCCGCCGAAATAATGCTTCGAATGGTCAAACGCTTAGGAACAAGGTCCGGAAGGACCATACGCACATAAAAGTGGACTTTATACAAAATAAGAATACTAAAACCAACAAGGAATGAACCATAAAGCTGGTTATACCTCTTAAAAGGCTTGTAATATGAGCCGTGTCTGTCGAAGAACGTAGAAAGGACGTCCCCAGTGGAGTCGCCAAAAATGTTGATGTGGAAATCATGCTGCTTGACCTGCACTGCCCAGAGTTGAATAAGGTCTTGTTTGGGCACGTGGGGCGTCCCAACCATCCGCCTAAACCGTTGTGCGGCCATTCGGACGGCGCTATGCCAATCATCAACAAACATAAAAAAAAAAAATGACAGAGGGGGAGGACCCAATATAGAAGGACACATGATTTTTCACATGGTTCGAAAATATACCTAGTTCACGGAGGTTGCCTCATAGGAGGTATTTTCCACTATTTGGAAGTATAGATGATACAATGAACACCCCAATTATACGAGGAGGAAGAAGGAAATAAGAAAGAAAGGAGAGAGACAGACAGACAGACAGAGATAGAAAGATGGAAGGAAAGAGATGTTTCATTCGGATAGAAGAGGTCTCAAGCATAAAAGCGAATGCGATCTTCCCTCGCCTCCTTCTATTCCTTCTTTGTCTCACTCCTCCCTCTTTTCTTGTTGTTTTTCTTGTTTTTGTTGTTCTGAAGTAGTCCTTTTATAGCCTTATTGTCTTACTTAGCCTTGAGGTCTTGAATGAGGATGTTCCATGTAGAAGGTGAGTCACATGTATATAGCTTATAAAAAAATATCTGATGCATACAGATAACTCAAAACAGTCAGGGCGGACAGGGTCAGATCGAGTTGGACCCAGTTAGATCGGGTTTGATCAGGTTAAACCAAATTGGACCGGGTTGGACTGGTTCATTCCGGGTCAAACATAGTCGAGTGACCCATTAGACCCATGGTTCTTAGGTCAAGTTGATGATAAGCAAGTGACAACCAAGTCAAGCAGATGGTACGTGGCAGTTTAATTAAGTCACTGATCATCAGTATCAAATAAATAAGGTAGAAATTAAAAATAAAGTATGCTTTGATGGGCATGACCAAAAAGACTAAAATAGATAAGGGATAAATTGAAACTATAAATATGTACTGGGGTTAGCAGAGAAATTTTCGACTTAGAATTCCACGACTGTGAAAGACATTTTGGTCAATGCGAAGAAGTAGAGCAACTTAAGAAAATATAGGAAAGTCACCTTATTTACATTGTTTTGGGATAATTACACTTTCATCCTTGAGGTATCTGACAAAAACAGTGTCCTCCTTCAGGTTTATGGATTCACAGTTACCCTTTTCAGAAACCCAAGGATCATAGTGTTTAAACTCGGTTCAGATCGGGTATCGTCTCGGTCCGATCTCGAGTTGGATCTTGGTCTAATCTCGAGTTGAATCGCCGATCCAACTCAGTTTCGGATCGAATATCGTCCCGGTCCAATCCACAAAATTAATATATTTTTGGGTGGATCGTCCTGGATCGGACAATCCAACTTGCTGATCCCAATCCAACTCGTCCAAATTGCCTGAGTTGTATCGGTATCTGACCGAGTCGAAGCAATTTGGGCTCTTTAAGGATCAGTTTCGACTTAAGGATCGTCTCGGTCCGATACCGAGTTAGATCGTCCGATCCAAACCAAAATCGGACGATCCTTTACCCTATGCTAAGGAGGAATCACATTGTGGTTCTGTGCTCGATCTACTCTTGAAACCAAGAGCCATGCAACAAAAAAGGGTCAAGTCCATGGCTACCACAGATCATGTCTTGCTAGGCAAGTACCAGCTCGGCCACCTCCTTTGCGGTGGTAGCTTCGCTAAGGTCTATCACGCTCGGTCCCACCTCGCTCACTTAAAAGACAATGGTAGTGATCAAGTTCGAATGGCTAATGGTCAAGATTTATCAATATATAATATTGGTCATTCCACGTTATCATCAACTGGTGCTTCCTTTAAAATGAACAATATTCTTATTGTTCTTAAGATATCCAAGAATCTTCTTTCCGTTCGTCAATATACTGAAGATAATCCTGTTATATTTGAATTTAATGGGTCTGGTTGTGTGATTAAGGATCGCCATACGAGAAGGTTCTTCGTCGAGGGCGGATTAACAATGGATTATACCAGTTGCAACTGCCAAATAATTAATGCGAGCACTATTAAGAGAACTTGCCTCTTCTACTATATGGCACGATCGACTTGGACATCCAAATAATCGAACAGTATAAAAGACTATATCACAATAAAAAAATTGTTCACACGTTTGTCGGTCATGTAATTAGGAAAAAAGTCATAAGCTTCCCTTCACCTTATCTACTTTTACTTTTTCTTTTCCATTGAAACTTCTTCTTTCTAATGTATGGGTCCCTCCAATATCTCTTCTATTAATGGATTTCGGTATTATGTCAGTTTTATTGATGATTTCAACAAGTTCTGTTGGATCTTTTCTTTGGTACAGAAATCTGATGTTATCAACATTTTCATTAATTTTAAGAAACATGTTTGAACTTCTATTTGATAAAAAGATCAAATCTCTATAGCCAGACTGGGGTGGCAAATATTGCACGGTTCACGCTTTTCTACAACAATATGGCATCGCTCATAAAATATCATGCCCTCACACCCATGAGCAGAATGGGTCTACTGAAAGAAAACATCATCACATAGTAGAAACTAGTCTTACCATGCTTGCCCACGCATCTATGCCACTTCTATTTTGGGATGATGCTTTCACAACTGTCAATCTTTTCAATCGGCTTCCTACTTTAGTCCTTGGAAATATATCTCCATGGGAAAAACTTTTCCACAAGAAACCTGGTTATTCTTTACTACAGATTTTTGGATGTGAATGTTATCCCTATCTTCGTCCATGTAACACTCATAAGTTACAACTTTGTTCCAAGCCCCGTGTATTTCTTGGTTACAAC
The DNA here is from genome assembly GCA_031762675.1 of Pachysandra terminalis. Classification (NCBI taxonomy): domain Eukaryota; kingdom Viridiplantae; phylum Streptophyta; class Magnoliopsida; order Buxales; family Buxaceae; genus Pachysandra; species Pachysandra terminalis. The sequence goes on along the minus strand of JAUPMG010058342.1, from coordinate 4,816 downwards.
ACATCTCATAAGGAATATCGGTGTTTGGATCTCCATACTGGCCAAACATATATTTCACTGCCGTGTTATATTTAACGAGTTGATTTTATTATTTCCCAGATGGCACGACCAGCTTCAACCAGAATATCATCTTCACCTATATCACTTATGATGCATGCAGATCTCCTCCAAGCCTCTTCGATGGATTCTCGTCATTGTCCTCGATTGGGTTCATCTTCAGCTAAGCAATTCGGCTCTTCTATAGCACAATCCATCCCAACTGCATTGTTCCTCATCGGCCTCTCTTGAACTGTGTCATCTTGATGCCAATGCAAGGCCCTGTTCCTCTCAGCCTGTTACGTCAGCTACTACTGCTTCAAGTCTTGAGTTCTATAATTAGGCTCGTGAGCCAAGTTCTCATTATCTTAAGAAGCTTGAGCCGAGCTTGGGTAGGCTCGGCTCGGTTAAAGCTCGGTGTATATGAGATTATATGTTTATAGTCCTATATCTTATATTAGGTATTAGTACTAAACAACATATGTTAACATATTATATTAAATATAATAATAATTATTAACTATAACATTAATGCATTTATACTAATCTAAGCTTTTTTACGAGTCGAGCTTTCTATAAGTGAATTTTTTGCGAGCTAAGCTTTTACGAGCTTGAGCCGAGCTGGGTAAAGCTCGGCTTGGCTCAGAGCCTAAATGTTTTTAACGAGACTGAGCCTTGCTAGAGATTTACGAGCCTGAGTCGAGCTAGGCAAAGCTCGGCTCGCTTACAGCCCTATGCAAGATAACAAGAATCAGAGATGACATCACGCTATGGTTGATGAGTATAATGCCTTAATCAGAAATGACACTTGGTCTCTTGTACCATACGCATTTAATGCAAATGGGTTTTTTGCATTAAACAAAAACTGATGGGAGTATTGATCGACTTAAGGATTGTTTAGTTGCTAAAGGCTTCAATCAGACACCTGGTATTGATTATACTGAAACCTTTAGTCCAGTGATTAAACCAGTTACTATACGTCTAGTCCTTTCTCTTGCTATTTCAAAGGGGTGGCTGATTTGGCAATTGGATATTTCCAATACTTTTCTTCATGGCACTCTGGATGTTGATGTCTACATGATCCATCCACTAGGATTTGTTAATCCTCAATTCCCTCATCATGATTGTAAGCTTCGAAAGGCTCTATATGGCCTAAGTTGGCTCCTCATGTGTGGTATCATCAATTAAGTTCACTCTTCTATGAACTAAGGTTTAGCAGCTCGAAATCTGACCCATCTCTATTCATTTACAAACAATCATTTGACATTATTTTTATGTTTGTATGTGTTGATGATACCCTCATCACTGGAAATAATTCATCTCTCATTTCTTATCTCATCACTCGTCTCCACTGTGAGTTTTCTTTAAAAGATGATTTGGGTGATATACATATGTTCCTTGAAGAGGAAGCCACTCGAACTCAATCAGGTATTTTTCTCAATCAATTGAAGTATGTTCTAGATCTCCTTAAACGCACTGATATGGATGTGGCTAAGCCTTGCACCACTCCAATGGTCTGTGGTAGGGGTGCAACTTGGTTCGGTTTAAACCGAAACTGAACTGATCCAAACTGATTATGGTTCAGTTTGGGTTGGAATTCCATACATATGGTTTAGAAAAATACAAATCGAATTAGTATGGTTCGGTTTTGGGTTGAGCACTCGGTTAAACCGAACCAACTCGAAACCCAAACCGAATTGAACTGAACCAAACCAAATTCAATTTATTCTTTATATCCGGTCTCTACGCATGGGGTGCAGCGAACAACGCATGTGCCTGCCGTGGGCGCCCTGCTCACGGGCTGCCGCACGTGCCCCAACATTGTGTATGATAAATAGTCCCACATTAGTTGGGGATGAAATAATCCTCCAACCGATGCACTACAAATAGATGTTTTGCATTGTCTTTGAACTAAGTTGCTCATTAATATTGTTATGGCCTAAGAAGGTAGACTAGATCGGTTCTACCTTTGATCTAATTTGTTTAAAAATTATAATTTTAGTTTAATTATTATTTTTAAAATAATAATAAATGATAAGTATCTACGGGCTTGGGCTTAAAAATTAAGAGCATGGGCTAGCTTCGGCAAATATCTAAAGCCTGAAGCTTGGGGTCAAACCAAACCAAACCGAAACAGCAATTCGGTTTGGGTTTTGGTTATCCTAATTTAATTCGGTTTGGAATTCGGTTTGGTTCGGTTTTGGGTTGATGTGATTACATTTCGGTTTGGTCTTGGGTTGAGGTCAACCCGAACCAAACTGAATCGAGTTGCACCCCTAGTCTCTGGTAATCAGCTCTCCTCCACCGATGGATCTCCTCTGTCTGATGCTACCCTTTATAGGAGGGCTATTGGGACTTTACAATACTTAGTTTTAACTCGTCCTGTTATTGGGTTTTCTGTAAACAAAGTATCACAATTCATGGACCGACCTACAGATATCCATTAGACTGTAGTCAAACGAATCCTAAGATATCTTAAGCATAGAATTGAATTTGGTATCCTCTTAAGACCTTCTGCTTCTCTTCATTTACAATGTTACTCTGATGTTGATTAGGCGGGAAATGTAGATGATCTAACATCTACTAGTGGTTATTATATCTATCTTGGTCCTAATATCATTTCTTGGAGTTCTCGTAAATAACCATATGTAGCTCAATCTAGTACGGAGGTAGAATACAAAGCTTTAGCTAGTGCTGTAGCTGAGGCCTCTTGGCTACAGCCCCTTCTTAATGAGCTTGGAATCTTTATTAATCACACGCCTATTCTATGGTCTGATAATATTGGGACTACTTATTTAGCAGCCAATCTTATATTCCATGCTAGAACTAAACACGTGGAAATAGATTGTGGTTCTCGCAAGCTATTAGATGTTCGATTTTTCTCTTCTATTGATCAACTTTCTAATATCCTTACTACGAGCTTATCTAATAAACGATTTGCTCATGGCAAAGATCGCTTCACTTGCATTTATCCCTCTTTTTTCAAATTTTAACCCTTAAATGTTTTAAGAATATCCTAAATTACTCCATTTTTAAGTTTTAAAAATATCATAAAGTACCCCGTTTTATGCATAAGTTTTAAAACTATCATAAAATACCCCGTTTTTATGCATTTACCACAATCCACAGATTGACTTTTCAAATCTGCAGATTTGAAAAGTCAAATCTGTGGATTGGTGACGTTCTCATGCTCAGAACGTGGATTCGCGTTCTGAGCGCCAGAATGTCACCTTAAAGTGACGGATTGTGTGACTTAGATTCTTCATCTCTTCAAATACCTCTGATAGGAGGCTAATTCACACAATCCGCCACTTTAAGGTGACGTTCTGGCGCTCAGAATGCGAATCTGGGAACGTCACCAATCCGCGAATTTGGGTAACTGCATAAAAACGGGGTAATATATGATATTTTTAAAACTTAAAAATTGGATAATTTGGGATATTTTTAAAACATTTAGGGGTTAGAGTTTGGAAAAAGAGGGGTAAATAATAAAATAGGGTAATTTAGGATATTTTAAAAACATTTAGGGGTTAAAGTTTGAAAAAAGAATCAACATTTTTGTTATTTTCAAGGTTTTTTAAAACAAATATAAAAACAAGTGGATTTTATTTTGAGAAAAAGGTTAAATTAGGTTGATAAATATGTCTGTATCTTAGTACAGTTTATATGTACGTATACAAATTGTATGTATGTATATATATATATATATATATATATAGAGAGAGAGAGAGAGAGAGAGAGTGAGAGAGACGCTTTGTAGGCGCTCTGGACGACAAGTTATTTTCAAGTTTAACGTTTTAGCTCCCGCTTTCGCTCTCGCACCCGCTCGGTGTTCTAGTGACTTAGATAGAGGTTCTCAAATGATTTAAGAAGATACAAGCCATCAGCAGCTTGATCCCTCCGGCCACTTGAACCCTCCGTTCCAGTAGCTTGTCCCTTCCTTTCTGGCTTCTTGGCCCCTCCTGTCGAGCAGTGTCTCCCTCATCTTTCAGGTAGACTACTTTTTCCTTTAGGCTACTCTGTTTTCCTATTTCATTTTCTCTTTCTCTCCTCCATCATTCTTGCTTCTCCCGGTCTCTGGTTTTCGTCGTCGTGTTGCCCCCCGATCATCCTATCCAATTCCCTCCCATCCTTCCTTTCCTTTCCTTTCCTTTCCTTTTCGTTTCCCTCCCTATCCCCCTTTCTTTGGCCTCGTTGTTGTCTGTTTCAGGTTCTCTTCGCTGGTTACAGGCTCTTCTCCTGAGTTTTTCTTTACCTCCTCCTTCCTTCCTATGCTCGAGTTTCTTCCCTTCTTCTATTTGTCTCGTTTTTGACCCATGGTGAGCCCCCATTGCTCCTCCCTGGATTCCCCATGCTCGAGTCCTGTCTCTCCAGGTGTAGAAGGTTCCGGTTCGTGACCTTCTCAATCCTTCTCGGGTCCTCCTGTACCCAACCCATTTCTTGTCTCGATCCCCCCAATCTCCCGCCCTTTCTTGCGGTCAAACCTCCTTTTCCGGTTTGGGTAAGAGTAGTGCTGGGATGTCTCGCAAACAACCTTTCCTTTCCTCTGTTGGTGTGTCCTCAGCCTCTGCTACCCCCAAGTTAGTTTCCTCTTTGGGTAATGGCAGTCCTGGGGGTTTTTTCCAACAGCCATTGCAATCTCAATCGTTTGCCAACCCAGCGCTAGCTGGTGCAGAGCCTGCTAGGGTCTCTGCCAGACTAAGCTTTGCAAGAGTGTGCATTGAAATCTCCATAGATTTGGAATTCCCATCCTTCATTCCCCTAAAACTCCCAAGGACAA
>JAUPMG010058312.1:0-13620 GCA_031762675.1 Pachysandra terminalis | reverse complement strand
CAAAACTCAATAACATTGCGTTAGTTAGTTCAACTAACATTATGTTCTTTCGTTCAGCCACTCCATTAGATGATGGAGAACAAGGGGTTGTTGTCTTATGTACTACTCCTAGGGATTCAACATAGGAATTAAATCCTATGTTGTCATATTCCCTACCTCTGTCACTCCTTAACCTTTTAATCTTTTTATCATGCTGATTTTCTACTTCTAACATAAAAGTCTTGAATAAATCAAATGCATCACTTTTATGCTTCATTAAGTATATATATGCATACTTAGAATAATCATCTATAAACGAAATAAAGTATCTTTTTCCTCCTCTAGTTAATATACCATCTAATTTACATATGTCAGAGTGCATTAATTCAAGTAGTTCTGTATTTCTTTCTACACTCTTAAATGGTTTTCTAGTACTCTTAGACATGGCACATATTCACATTTATCAAATGAGTCATTATTAATTTTAGGAATTAATCCTAAGTCACTATTGCATTTCACATACGTACTATTAATATGACATAATCTACCATGACAATCATTTAAAGTTGAAAGCAAATAAGCAGAAGAGGATGAAGCTTTATTAAAATCTTCGATGTTCAGTTTAAACATGCCTTCAGAGGTGTAACCTTTCCCCACAAAAACCCCACGCTTGGTGAGTACAAACTGGTCAGACTCTATTGTTTGCCTAAACCCACCCTTATTGAGTAAAAACCCAGAAACTATATTCTTCCTCATCTCTGGTATGTGAAGCACATCCTTCAGAGGCAGGACGCGACCAGAGGTAAACTGCAACTCCACATCCCCAGAACCTTGAATAGTTATTGTATGAGAGTCTCCTAGCAGAACAAATTGCTCCTTCTCCTTATGAGAATAAGTCTTGAACCAATTCCTATCATAGCACACGTGCCTAGAAGCACCCATGTTAATCCACCATCTTTCAGAACCATTGAGGAGATTCACGTCAGTAATCATACCACAAAGGGCTCTTCGGTCAGATTAGCCTGGCCGATTGGCTGCAATTTTCGATGTTTGCAAACCCGAGCAGTATGCTCCAGTTTGCCACAACAGTAACAATGAAATTTCTTATCCGCATTGTTTTGTTTTGAAGGATGGCTTCGGTTCGGTTCTTTGTTCTTGTTTTGGTTGTTTGGACGCTTCTTCTTCATATACTTTCCCTTGGATTTAAGGTGGGTCTAGGAACTTTGACCATTGTGTGAAGGTTTGTTCTGTGTTACAAGATTGACCTTAGAATGATCCATAGACTGATCCTTTATCTTATCTTGCAATCTTGCCTCTTCTTCAATCCGAAGACCAGTGGTTAGACTCTCCATGGAAAATTCCTTGGTCTTACGCCTAAGGGCATTCTTAAATTCTTTCCATGATGGTGGGAGTTTACGAATGGCAGCAACCACTTGAAACTGCTCATCTATCCTCATTCTTTCTGAAAGAATTTCATGGACTATCATCTGCAAATCATGGGTCAGAGAAACTATAGGCTTGTCCTCCACCATCTGATACTTAAAGTATCGATAGACAGCGTGTTTTTTCGACTCAGGTTCTTCAGTATCATATTTTTTCTGAAGTGCCCTCCATAGTTCATTTGTAGTTTTGCAAGGAGTATAAAAGTCATACAGGTCGTCTGATAGTGCGTTAAGAATGTAATTCTTGCACTCGTAATTATCATCTTTCCACTTATAGACTGACCTGGGACTAACAAGTTCTTTAGAATCTCAAGAGTATAAAAGATCTTTTGTTTCCATCTTCTAAAATTCGCCCCAGTGAATTTGAACGGTTTATTCAAATCAGAGGTAGATGCTTTTTTTCCAGTATTTTCCGTAGGTCTAAATCACCTTAAAATTGTTGTTCCTATTTGGTAAAATACTGAAACAATAGTACCTAATTCTTCAAATCGACTATTGTAGCAATAGCAGAAGTCTTCAAATAAAGAAAGCAGCGGTTCGGGTGAGGCACAAACTAGGTCGCTTTCTTTAAGGTGATTACGCCGTGCGGGAAATTGTGTAGTCGCGATCAAACTCTGTGTAACACCTCAAGGATACAACAACCCAGACCACCACTGTTCACTTAATCAATCTGTACAGATCTGATTAAGCCAAACTCCACTCCACCAATGCTTGCTCAGTAAGATAAAGAACTTAGAAGAAAATGAAGAAAGAAGAATTTAGAAAAAGGATTAGGAGATCTTTCTCTTTGTTATGTTTTTGTGGTGTGAAGAACACTACTATATATAGAACAAAATATGGACGTTGGGTACAACCTCCTTGCTAAAGTTTGGGTAGTTTAAAAAATGTGTTGGTGAAACCATGTGAAGACAAGTGTAAAAGACTAAGTCTTCACTTGTTGGTGTGAAGACAAGTGTCATAGACTAAGTCTACACTTGTTGGTGTGAAGACAAGTGTCAAAGACTAAGTCTCATCCTATTGATGTGAAGACATGTGGGATAGAACAAGTCTCATACATTGGTGTGATGACACATGCAAAAGACCAAGTCTACATACTTTGCTAACTTTAAGTTAGAGTCAAAGTCAACAACATCAAAAAGGGTTTTATATTAAAAATACCCAAGAGTTATATTACAAATTACAAGGCTTTAAGGTTGAGAATTCAAGTATAGTTTTATATGGACATTTTCAATAATAGATAGAGTTCAAAAGACAAACAGATTATCACATACTATAAAATAAATATTTAAACCTATACAAATCCCATGTTGATCTCCAGTTTGAGCTTTATTCGACCTTGAGCTCCCTCGATTGAGCTTCGATGTAGTTAGAGGCAAAGAAAAGAGACAACTAGAAGGAAATATCTGTGAATGTTGTTAGTAAACAATAAAGCAAAAAAAAATTCGAAACAACAAGAACAAAGAATGAAGAAGAAAAAGAGGAGATGAGGAAACATAAAGTGAGACAAAAGAAGACGAAGAAGAAGAAGAAGATGTGATGAGGGAGAACTAGGTTGTGAGGAGGAAGTGAGTTGACTGTGGTGGTCGTCGGTCGAAAAGTGGTTGCAGAGAAATTGAGGGGAAAGTTTCACCTCCATATGAAGGTTATAATTATATTTAATTATAATTAATAATAATCTTTTGTGAAAGACTATGAAGAGCTGTAGATCTAATAAACTGAATTAAAAATTATTTGAAATAAGATTTGGTTTTAGGCACTTATTTGCTAATACTAAAAAGAATTGGGATTACTTATGTAAATTATGTAAGTTTTGGAGTTTACGACTTTGAGCCCAACGTAGAAAGCTAATGGATTAAAAATTTAGTCGTTTGGTCCATTGCTTAGAACCAAGGTTAGTTTGATAATTTTATTTGATTTAAATTTGAATTAAATAATAAGAGAGAGTTACCATAAGAATAATGTTTAGTTATGATAGGACTCTAAAGAGAATCCTTCCATATTCTTTTTGGTAAGTACGGTTGGTTAAGGAGAGGATTGGGGAAAGTGATTTGAAATTTAAAAAGGGAAATTAGGAAAGGACTAAGGTAGGTGCGTATGCGATGGGAAATCTCTTATGACCATTCCCTTGGCCTTTTTGGGTGTATACGACCAAGAGAAAAGGGAGAGAGATCTGAGATTTCTAGAGGGCTGAAGAGAAATAAATAGAAGAGAAGAGAAGAGAAGAGAAGAGAAGAGAAAGGAGAAGGAAGAAAGGCTAAGGAAGAAGAAGGTTAGAGGCTTGGTGGTCATCTCATTGCTGTGAATCTGCAGAGTGACAGCTTGGAAAGAGGTAGGTTTTCCTTGGATCTTACCGTAGTTATTTTCATGGAAGTATGATAAGGGTTGTAGTAAGTATGAAGATCTAGGAGGGATACGCAAGAAAGATGAAGATTAATTAATGATGTCGATTTGTACATGTGAGATTGCATGTGGATTGATACATATAGGTTAATAATATGATTTCATGATGATATGATGACTGCTTGCTCACTCCCAAGTGCAAGAGTTCGAAGAAATATAATTCTCAGGAGTCCGAGGTCGAATCACAGAGAGCACGGATATCAAAGATAAAAGGTGATTAAAGAACAATTATAATGGTGGCAAAATTACTGGTATTAATCTAAAGGGAATAATTAGAGGATCAAAAATAAATAAAAGGATTAAATTCAATGGTAAGAATGCTCTGGCATCGAGGTATTTCCTTAAACCGATATGAAATTCATTGTAACTCGGTAAAATATCATAATGTTTGATTATTATGAAAACCTTTAATTCGGTTGAACTAAACTAATTCAGGAACATCTCGTAACCTTGGTTAACGACATGGCTAGAATAACTTTTAGGAAAATCCATTCAATTTAATTCTAGATTCCTATTAGAAACCATGAGAAATTCCTCTTAATAATGAGAAAAACATGATTGAACTCATAAAAAGTATGAAAGAACTCATACATCACAAGGAATCAAAATAGATGAACAGTCAAATATAATTCCATTAAATTCAAGAAGATTTACAATAAAAGCTACAAATAAAAAAAGAGAACTTGACCTCAAGCCTTTGCAGAGAATTAGGCTTCCATAGAAGAAGAAGAATATTGAGACAGTTGAGAAGAAATGGGGATGATTAAACTAGTGATTCTTCCTCCTTTTATAGAGCTCCAATTCGTCCTCTTCAGTTTGAAAATGAAAACCTTGAAGAAAATAGTAACTTCCTTTTAAGGGTGTACAAATGGGCCACACGACACAGCCCGGCACGAACACACGCGGGCCGCACGTGCTTCGTGCCTGGCACGACCCAACACGATAACGTTCCAGGCCTTGCCATGCCGTGCCCAGCAATCGGGACACCAGACCCGGCACGGCACGGGGCACGCGGGCTAATGACGCGGGCCGTGCCGTGCCAAGTGGGTTGTGTCGTGCAGCACGGACCAAATGTATTGGGCAGCCCAACACAACCAAATTAATGATTTTTCTTCTATTTTTTTTACAATACCTATATTTATCTTTAATCTTGTTAAATATAACTTATACTTATACTATAATAATATAAATACTAGCTCCAAATATATAATTATACAACTTTTAAGTATTTATATAAGTAGATATAAGTATAAAAAAACGTATATATACTTTTTACTTTTCATTCTTATATGAATTAACTTGTAAATATAAATATATATACTTACCAACTTATAAGTATATATAAAGTTATAAGTATATATAAAGTATACATACTTATATAATAATATATACTTATACATATATATATATACTTATATTATATAATATTATAGAGTCACATACTTATTATATAAGTTAATTGCTAAGCTATATCTAAGTTATATACTTATATATATTTATATAAGTGAATTGCTAAGTAATATAAATCTACTTGCATTAAATTGGATAACAAAAATTGAAAACAAATACAGTATTCACTTTATTAATTATTTTAAATTTTGAAAAATTACAAATTGTATGAGATAAGAAACTGCATCACTATAGCATGAGCACATCCCAACTAGGTTGGCACCCACTCATGTATCTATTATTTATATACCTTAATGTAGTCAAAATGATAAAATTTAATCCAAAAACTAGTCGTTTATGATTGTTATTGGGGTTATTTTGTCCATTTTATAGAAACAATTAATTTTCGGCCAAAACTATACGTTTTCGGCCAAAAACGGTTACTTTTGACCAGAAAATGGTGGACCAGGCCAGAACGAGCCGCGTGTGTCCCTGGGCCGTGCCTAAGCGTGCTCGTGCCTCATGCCGGGCCGCACGCGTTCCGTGTCGTGCGCATGCTGGGCTCGTGTTCGTGCCGGGCCTGTGCTTTAGCGCTGGCCGTGCCGTGCCGTGCCGCGGGCTGGAAACCCAGGCCCAGCACGGCACAACCATAGGCTCGTGCCGTGCCCAGGCACATCACGTGGCGTGCCGTGCCGGGCCTAGGCACGCGGGCTTCGGACCGTTTGTACATCCCGACTTCCCTTTCATTTCCTCCAAACAGGAAGGAAACTTCATGAGTTTCCTCTTGTACCGCCGAGTAGACCTTTAAAATGATCGAGGTAGACTTTGGTGTCTTCACAAAAATTGTATCTCTACTTCTTAGCTTTCCAGAGCCACCAAAATCACCTTATTTGGACATTTTTACAATGAGTTATGGTCAAAATACCAAGATATGTTCAGTGAAATTCTAGAAAGTAACTTTCTAAACTCAAAATAGATACCCCATTTCTCGTGGAGAAGGTCTTCACGAAAATTGAACACCAATCAAGGTAGGGACTTCTAGAAGCTTGGCCCTATTCTATATTATTTTTAGAATGACTTTTTACTTGGCAAAAGTCGAAGTAAAACTAAAGGAGCGTTTGTTCTTCTCCTTGGCTTCATTGCACGTTCTGTCCATTTTTCTCCTTTTTGACTCCAATGTGCTCTATTTGCTCCAATATGATGCTTCCTTTCTTCTTCTTTCCAAATTCATTTTCTTCTCAAACGCACGAACAACAACGTCTCCTTCTAATTTTGGTTCTCTTTCCAAGTAAATTAGACCTTGGAAAATGGATTGAGCCGGCTTGGTTATCTGGTTGAGGTCGGCTGGTCTTGGTCAGGTCGGGTTTATTCTTTTGTCTTTAATTTGATTCCTTTTGAGCTAAATCCGACCCGCCTAATCCGACCCGATATGGGTATGAATTCTCTCGACCAGGATTTGTCCCAAAAATGTCTCTGCATCAATAAATTAAGTATAAATTAGGCTTTTAAAATATAATGCATTGGTAAAATAGAATTGGCAAATTCTATGTATAATGAAGAATTTAATATAAGAAAATGCCAGATAAGTCATTTGATTAAGAGTTTAATATGTAACAATTCATGACTTATCACCTACTATCTTAAAAGCAATCTATTTGATCAAATACAAGTTAAGAAAAAATTAAGAAGAAGAAGAATATTATATGCAACCTAAGAACTTGTCAACATGTGAAAGGGATCCAAATTTTTTAGTCTATGCTTTACTGCTTCAATCAGTCCTCACCAGAAGACTCGTCAGTTGCAGTTTATGAATGTTTTGAATATTACCATATAACTTCGCAACATGTTCTTCAAAATGTTGCGTTATGATTGCTCAAATTATACGTAAATAGCACCATATGACCATATTAATCAAGTGATTATCATTAGTCAATCTGAATGCCTGGGATGAAGGAGCTAGTTCGCAACATGTTCTTCAAAATGTTGCGTTATGATTGCTCAAATTATACGTACATAGCACCATATGACCATTAATTAAGTGATTATCCTTAGTCAATTTGAATGCTTGCGATGAAGAAGGAGCTAACATAATCTCATATACTGTTTACCAATACCATATCTAAATTAAATAGTCTATTGTTCCAAGTGCCTTAGAGTTTGTATTAGTAAGAATATAATTTCATTTCAAGACATAGCAATCACTTGAAGAATTTCAATCATTTGAAGGACATGATAGCCATTTAACTTACAAATCTCATACTCGGACTGTCCAGATAGAGATTTGACTTACAAATCTCGTACCCGGACTGTCCAGATATTATTTGACTTACAAATCTCATACCGGGACAGTCCAGATAGCTATTTAACTTATAAATCTCATATACGGACTGCCCAAATAGTGATTTGACTTACAAATCTCATACCGGTCCAAATAGCTATTTAACTTCCAAATCTCAAAACCGGACTGTCCAGATAATTATTTGACTTACAAATCTCATACCCGGACTGTCCAAATAATTATTTGACTTACAAGTCTCATACCGGGATGGTCTAGATAACTATTTAACTTACAAATCTCATACCCGGACTGTCCAAATAATTATTTGACTTACAAAATTCATATCGGGACGGTCCAGATAACCATTTTAACTTACAAATTTCATATCTGGTAAGTCCAGATAATTATTTAACATTCAAATTCCATAACGGGTCAGTCCAGGTAATTATTTGACTTATAAATCTCATACCGGGACGGTCCAGATAGCTATTTAACTTACAAATCTCATACTGGGACGGTCCAAATAGCCATTTAATTTCATATCTGGTAAGTCCAGATAGTGATTTGACTTACAAATTTCATACCCGGACTGTCCAGATAATTATTTGACTTACAAATCTCATATCGGGACGGTCCAGATAGCCATTTAACTTACAAATTTCGTAAATATGGGGTAAACCCTGGCCCGAACTCTGGGGGTTTGGTGCAACTTCGTAGACAGTAGAACTGCTCCTCGTTAAGATCCAATCCACGGCCAACCGCTTAGTCTGGTTTACACTCCTCTTTTGACACTTAATGAGCAATGAGCAAAAAACCCAAATTATCTATCTAAAATGGAAATATTCAATGCAACACGTGCATTTTCAAGACAGATATAACCTGTAAGTAAATGATGCATGCTGTATAAATTTTTATGCCCATTCAGGATTACCAACTATTTTACTCCTTAATTTTATGATTTGAATATTTCTCTAAAAATTTTGGCAGCACCACTACGTGTTTCTTCAAATACGTTAGCTAACATGGCATATTGTACTATCGATTACAGACAAATAAATAGAAGCACATAGTAAAGTAAACTACGTAACCGAAGAACACATAGAAATGGTTGCCAAAATTAAAAGAGAAATAATCAAATCATAAAACAAGAAGTAAAATAGTTGTTAATCCCAAACTGTCCACTGGGACAATCCAAAATGTTATATGTCTGATAATGCTTCTTCATATGTATATCCTATGTGATAAGTCATGAGTTGTTACATATTAAACCCTTAATCACACGACTTATTTGGCATTTTCTTATATTAAACTCTTCATCATACATAGAATTTACCAATTCTTTCTTACCATTGCATTATATTCTAAATGTCTCATTTGCACTCAATTTATTGATGCAGAGAAAGTTTTGGATACAAACTCTGGTCGAGATAATTCAGACAAAGATCGGGTCGGATCAAGCTCAAAAGGAATAAAATCAGAAAGAAAGAGGAATAAAGTCGACCAAGGCCAGCCGACCTAGACCCGACAATCAAGCCAGTTTAGCCCAATCATCAAATGCCTGATTCAATTTTGGAAAGAAAATGAATTGGCTCAAAGAACTAGCACCGAATTGGAAGCCAAGAAACGAAGTCCGAAATGGAAGGGGTGATCAAGAAGGAAGTGATGATCGTGCGTTTGAGGAGAAGCCGAATTGGGAAGCAAGGAGCAGAATTGGTAAGAGGAAGATCAAGATTAGCAAGAAGACCGAACTGAATTAGAAACCAGAACCCGAATTGGAAGTGATCGTGCGTTTCTGGCGTGGGAAGAAGGAAGAATGTCAGTTTTGGTTTAGTAGCTCTTTTTGGTTCGTGAAGTTCTATGTATAGAGGGGAATCACCAGTTCCCCATTCATCATTCAAACCACTATTCTCTGAACTTTTCTATGACGTTTTTGAGTTTTTCTTCTTCTTCCATGGCAGCCTAAACCCTTGCAATGGCTAGGGGTTATGTTCTATTGTATTGGTATGAATATTTATTGTGATTTTCCTGACTTTTAATGACATTGTGTTTGATTGTTTATCTATTATGATTTCTTGTGATGTATGAGTTCTTTCATACATTTTATAAGTTCAATCAAGTTTTTCTCATTATTAAGAGGAATTTCTCTTGGTTTCTAATAGGAATCTAGAATTGAATGAGTTTTCTAAAAGTTATTATAGCCGTGTCGTTAACCAAGGTTACGAGATGTTCCTGAATTATTTTAGTTCAACCATATCAAAGGTTGCCATCTTCAAAACAATCAAGCATATGATGTTTTATCCGAGTCACAATGAATTTTATATCGCTACGAGGAACTGCCCTGATGCCTAAGCATTCTCGCCATCAGATTTAATCCTATTATTTAATTTTAATCCTTTAAATTCCTTCTAATACTAGTAATTTTTCCACCATTATATTAGTTCGTTAACCCTCTCTTGTCTTGAATAACCGTGCTCTATGTGGTTCGACCTCGGACTCACCAAGTATTATATTTCTTCGAACTCTTGCACTTGAGAGTGAGCAAGCACTACGGAAAAGCAATCCCCTTAGTGAAGATGCAATGCATCCATAGCAAGTAAAATAAATAACAAATCACATATATAACCTTTCAGAAGGGCAATGCACTAAACACTCCATATATAACAAATAATTCCACCAACACTCCATTATCTCCGTTTTTCAAAGCATACACACACTTCTAATAATTCACAATAATATATAAGAGATGGTACAACTAAACATAACAAATGGCACAACTAACTTATGAATTCGGGCTCTTATTCGGGTTGGGGGCCAGTTGGACCAAACTTAGAGCCCTAGTTGGCATCGTAGAATCTGTTATTTTAATTACAGAGTGGCCAAAGTTACTCCTTCCCACCATGTCCGAACCCACTCCTATAAAGCCATGACCCATGATAGGATTTGAAGAAACCCAAACTATTGTCATTTTTAACTTGGTAGACCATTGAGACAATTTGTATCCCCAAATATTGTCACAACCCAAATTCGTGAGACCACTTAGGGTTCAGAGGAGCCTGGATTACGACCTTCACTTCTTTGTAAGGAGAGTGGAAGTCAAATAACAGTTTATAGTACTACCAATTTAAACCATCATTCAAAAATTTTGAAATGAAAGTGTAATACATAATTACAAAAAGTGCAGCGAAAATTTAATGAAAACAATTCTAGGTTCTAAATCAAATTTACAATTAGATACCAACAAAGGTATCAACAAAACAAATCAAAATAAAGTTATCAGAGTATGAACAAAGCATTACAGTGAGTCACTCGTAAGAGTAGAACTCGTCTTCCTCTTCAAAATCTCCTCTTTCCCTCATAGATTCTTCCTCAACAATGTCCTCTACTATGGACCCTGAAAAATATATTGCTAAAAAGCATAAGCGATAAGCTTGTAAGTAATGTAATTTCAGGAATATATAAGTCTCTCCTGAAGTTCTTTACATTTACATGTCTTTCAATTCTATATCATAAGAGAATTCAAACAACTAAATGCTTGAGGTAAGTTATTTATCATGCATGAGATGCAACCTAATTTACAGAAGCTCACCAAGGTGAGCTAGCAAACAAGTCTATATGTTGTGCAAATGCAGCTCTAATAGAGAGCCAATCTAATCTGTTTCCTCCTGATCCAGCTTCTATTTCGGGGTTTCCCAGCAACCTGAATTCGCCCCAGGATATCCTAGCAACCTGAATTCATCCCCTGTATATGCGGTCCATGGAAATAGGGCTATTCTACGGATATCGCGTAGTTCTAAGGGTTTTCAACCTAGGAGGCACAATCCCCCCCACTTATTTTTGATCAGTGGTCCGTAGACCGAGACTTGCAGCCACCTGCGGTATCCCTCAGGAAAACATGACTAGCTGACCTAACTACAGAGGTCCTTTTTTATATTTTCTTGTCCTTGACTAGTAAGAATAAGTCTATTGGGTTAGTTATGCCCTTAACTCAGTCTAGCCGGTCCCTCCCTAGGTGTGATATTCACACCACACTCATATCCCGTCACAAGACCCTACCTTGAGGTCTCGGAATACAAGGTTATTCTCGTTGACCAACTAGGGTCTAGAGTTTATGCTGTGCAGTGAAGTAGTGAAATGAAACTGTGCACACTAGCTACTCATACATTTTTGTGTACAGGGTGTATTATAAGCTAAACTAACACATGCATCTATCTATGTCACTCACTTCATCAATCCACACCCATTTAGTCCAACTTAAGATAAGAGTTTTACTAGCATCCTACCATGTGCATCTAACTACTATGCATCATGCATGACTTAGTGTACAGGGTGCATTAAGTATGGCATATGATTTCAACATGCATATCTTTGTACATAAGCATAGAACACATTACAATCCAACAAATCATTTCACACAATGTACATTTCCATATCACACACAAGTTAGTACTAAGTCACACAACATAGAATATGTATGCAAGGTATTTGTCATTTCTACACTACACATGTGTACTGTAACTATTACCAACTACCTAATCCAATCTACAGGTTCAGTGTAGTCTTCGGTGTAGACTTCGACGCACTGAAGCCCCCTTTAGGCGACCTCCTCGGCGAACTCACCTGAGATTCGGTGACAATTCCAGATCCTGTTTTCTCGACGACCTCTTCATTGTTCCTTTCAGAACACCGAACCATATCTCGGTGACCTCCTCGGCGAACCACTTTGAGATTCAGTGACATTTCCAGAACTTCCATTTTCAGCGACCATGTCAGCGCCATAGTCGGCGCACCGAAGCAGCTTTCACCCCCTTGAATTCTTTTCGGTGGTCTTTTCGGTTGACATTCAACCTCGGCGAAGTTTCAGCGCACCAAAATGTATGCCCTTGGCCCAGAAATTCAAGTTCGGCGACCATACGGCGCGCCGAGTTGGCCGTCGAATGTTGCGAAGTGGGCAAAACAGAGGGGTTTTTCCAACCTATGTCATTTTCACTTAGTCTCATCCATTCAAGATCATCATATGAGTATTTAAAACATTCTCACAAGCATTAAACACCACAAATACTTCACATTATGAGATTAAAACTGAAATAGATGTAAAAGAAATATAGAATTCAAGATGCAACTAACTATATTCTTAAAATTACTACTTACAATCTTTTCTTCAAGCAAAATCAACAATTTCCCTTTGAATCCTTCCTTCTTCACCCTTTAGCTCTCCAACCTCTCTCTATCTTTTCTCAAGACACAAATGCCCTCTTTCTCTCTTTCCTCTCTCCTTCAACCCACTCCTAGACACATGCCAATATCTCTACCCTCCAATCCTCCATTTACATTATACTCATCCTACCATACACCTCATCACTCAATTCACACAAATAAAAAATAAATTTTTATTCAACACAAGGGTTTAACTATAATACTAAGCATGAGATTCTAGAAAATCACATTATAGTAATCTTATGGTCGGTTTAACTCCGATTATAAATCAAATGGGTAGATAAACTTATATTGAGGTTTTAAATATAATTAAATACCACTTAATTGGTTCAGGCTATTACAAATATATTTTATGATAATTAAAGAGGATTTCTATAATTTTTTTAAGGAGGAGAACAATTAACCATCTTTCTAGGATTACCTGATTAATTTAAAGAGACGTCATTAGTTGTTTATGCAATGATTAAACTCAAATGATTAAGCCCTAGTTGGCATAGTAGAATTTGTTATTTTGAGCTTAATCTTAAGAAGTTTCAATTTAATAACCAGAGAAAACATCGAAGTACCAATGAATTCACCAGCCCAAACTTCCTTAACAATGTCCATAAATTCAGGGTGACCAATCTTGAAGTTGAAAAGTTTACAAGGGTGTTCTTCTTAGGACCATCTTCATACATTCTTACCAATGCAGGGTAATGGTCAGAAATTCCTGGAGATGGATCGGATCCGACCCGAATCCGATCCGATAAGTTCGGATTCAGTATAGGATTCATGATCCAGATCCGATTAAAAATGATCCGATCTGATCCGATAAGGATCCGATCCGATTATATATATATATATTCAGTATAGGATTCATGATCCAGATCCGATTAAAAATGATCCGATCTGATCCGATAAGGATCCGATCCGATTATA
>JAUPMG010058301.1:0-13621 GCA_031762675.1 Pachysandra terminalis | reverse complement strand
TGTCGTGGGATGGTGGTGGTTGTGGTGGGGTGGTGGTGGTGATGGTGGGGTGGTGGTGGTGGTGGGGTGGAGTGGTGGTGGTGGGGGGTGGTGGTGTGAAGGGGTTCTCTTGGTATTTACAAGCTTACCATCAAAATGCAACACTCATTCCTAAAATCTAGAATCAGGTTTGGACCTGATTCTAAGGGTCATGTGTATTTTTCAAAACTCATTTCAAGGCTTGCTAACCAAACATCCATTTTTTTGTGGGAACTCATTCCAACCCTTGGAATGAGTTCCGAAAATGGGAGCCAAATGACACCCAAGATATAAAGATACCCAAAAGAATGAGGGAATGGTCCTGTGATCAACCCCAGGTCAGGTGGACCGTAGGTTGATTGGGTTATGAAGTCGCCACCACCCAATGGATCGGGGTGTGCGTGGTCACCCATTAGTTTTATCAATTATCAAAAATAAACCAAAGTTTATGAAATTAAGGTGGTCTGATTAGATTTTTAGGTAAAGGGGTTTATTTGAGAGATGGGAACTTGTTAGGCACCCATCTACTCCTGGTTCAAAGTTATTTGGCTAATTAAATAAAATCTAAAAAATAAATTAAAATAAACTAAAATTCCATAAAATCCTAAAAAAGTCTTTTAAAACAAGAAAATCACTAAAATAACTGTAAAGGGTGTTTTTGTAAGAGACTCACCAAATATGTAATTACTGACTGACGGAAGCCTAAGTCGGCTACCGACCGTACCCCGTCTTTAAAAGAATTGTGAGGTTAGAACGGAATGGTTATTGAGCACGAAACGGGTTAAGAAACGAGGAGAATAGTAGTCCAGATGCTATAAATTCATGATCACACTGTCAGAGCAATGTCAGAGTCTAATCCGTTTTAAACTTTTCTCCAACCTGTTTCTTGGGAAATGAACTACTATTTATAGTAGTTAAGAGAGATCTGTTAGGAAATATCTAACGGTGTTAAGACTCTAACCTAAGGTAGTATGAACAACTACTCCAGTCTCTTTGGCGGACCAATCCAAAGTTACGTCTTTGAATTACACATTCGCCACTGGGAACCGTGACACCATGTGTAACCCATGATTCACGCCCCTCCATTCCGTTCAAATCTAATTCCCCCTTAGTGTGTACATTGGTGATGCCACGGCATAGGCAACAACGATCAGCAACATGGTTTGCGTTGCTTCAATTTCGAGATTTGTTGAGATCGTCCAGTCTTGGCACTTTCATGGTTCTTAAACCTTAGTACCTTTAATAAGGTCCGTCTTAATGCTTTCGAGGTTTTTGAACCTTAGCACTCTCGAGACAGATTCTTGTCTAGGTGTTCTCGAGGTTTTTGAACCTTAACACTTTCGACGATTTTTACTTCAATGCTCTTGAGATTTTTGAACCTTAGCACTTTCAGCAAGTTTTTGTCTAGGTGTTCTCAAGGTTTTTGAAACTTAACACTTTTGACGATCTTTTTACTTCAATGCCCTCGAGGTTTTTGAACCTTAGCACTTTCAGCAAGTTTTTGTCTAGGTGTTCTCGAGGTTTTTGAACCTTAACACTATCGACGTTCTTTTTACTTCAATGCTCTCGAGGTTTTTGAACCTTAGTATTTCAGCAAGTTTTTGTCTAGGTGTTCTCGAGGTTTTTGAACCTTAACACTTTCGACGATCTTTTTCCTTCAATGCTCTCAAGGTTTTTGAACCTTATCATTTTCAGCAAGTTTTTATCTAGGTGTTCTTGAGGTTTTTGAACCTTAACACTTTCGACGATTTTTGGCATTGATGTAGATGAGATTTTCTTTTTATTCTGATTGTCATAGGCATTTGAAACTCCGTGGGACCCATGACAATGATATTTTCAATCTGCTCGTTATGAGTGCTTGAAAACTCCACGGGAAACATGACAATGATATTTTTAACCCCATCGTCATGAGTGTCAGAAAACTCTGCGGAACATATGACGATGGTATTTTTAAATCCGATCGTCATGAGTGTCAGAAAACTCCGCATAATACATGACAATGGTATTTTAAACCCGATCGTCATTAATGTTAGAAAACTCCGCGAAAAATATAACGATGGTATTTTAAACCCGATCGTCATTAGTGTTAGAAAACTCCGCGAAACACTTGACGATGATATTTTAAACCCGATCGTCATTAGTGTATGTGGTTTTGTTTTGACATGTGTTCAATTTCGTGGGACCCTCCCATTCTCATATTTCAGGTATCTACATTATGTCCCCCTGACCATGATAATAAACACCAGTTTATTGATGTGGGCATGAATATATATATATATTTTGGTATAAAAACCAAAGGAGACAAGAGTTTGTTATCCTTGTTTTTGAAGTGAACCTTGGAGGGAGAAAATTTGATAGGTACCTTCTAACGTTCTCCTTTTATATTTCAACCACTTGCTTCTTTAGTAAAAGAAGGAAGGGTAAAGGTAGAAAGAAATAGCCTTCTCTCCAGAAAGAAATAGCCTTTGGAGAGAATAGAACTTAGGCCATTCTCTATTCTTCCCTTCAATTTGGAGTTCAAATATGGGAATCATTTCTTTTGCTCCATTCTATTCTTGGATTTTGTATAAATTAAATCTAGGGGAAATTATTCTCAAGTTTCTCAATTCTCCCTAATCTGTGTGAAAAAGGAATCTCAAGTTACAAGAAGTGGTGAAAAGTTGTCAACCGCACCTCAAGTGTTCGTTATTTTGTACGAAAGAAATCTTGAGGTAAAAACAAGTGCTCTCACTTTTTTTTACTGTTAGTATTAGAGTTTGTGCACCCGCTTTCTTTTTTTTTTTGATATATCTATATATATATATATTTTAGTTGTGGGGCATGTCCACGATCTTTTGGTGGGGTAAATCGTTTTTCAGTTGTGGGTCGTGTCCGCGATCTTTTGGTGAGGTAACTCATTTTTCAATTGTGGGGCGCGTCCACGATCTTTTGGTGGGGTAACTCGTTGGAGTCTTTTCACTCATCCAAGTGCCGAACGAGTTTTCCTCTCATTTTATTTTGGTTTATTGAATGTATGTTGTATGTATAAATGTGTATACATATATGTTTGTTTTTTTTAGGTGTCATTTGTTCACGATGGGGAAGAAGACGTCGGCTTCGTCAGGATCTCTAGAGCATCCTAATGATAGAAATCTATTAGAATCACAAAGAGGACCACCATGGAATCTTGCTATAGCCGATATTTTATGGCACTTTGTCCCTCCTCGATTTAAACAGTTAAAGGGTTCTCAGAGTACCACGGTATGTCTATTTCCTCCCATAGCAGCTGATGAAGGAGTACCTCCACTCATGACTTCGACTACCCCGTATCAACTTTGAGTCTGACGCTTATGCTCCTAGCAAGATACGGTTTTAATCATATATATGGCACCCGAATTCTTGGGTTGAATGGTACCATGACGTAATGGATAATGAGTCATTACGACGTAGGCTTGAGCGATGTGGTTTGAAGACTGCCATTCAAGCTTGCTGTGAATCGAACGTCAAGATTGATCATGAGGCTTTATCAACACTTTTATATCGATGGAGTAAGGACACACACCTTTATTGCTTCTTGGGGAGAATTTTCTTCGTCTCTTGAAGACGTTCAAGTGCTAATGGGTCTGGAGATAGTGGCTAATTTTGACCCTCTAAACATTGATTTAGATGATGAGGGGTTGAAAATGGTCAAAGCTTTGGTGGAAGTGCAACGTCTAGCCCGGCATCCTTCAATATATTCAAATCGTTCTCGCCGAATAGAAAATGGGGGTCACGCCACCTTTAGTGATTGGATTAGATACTTTTTCAAGGACATAAAGCATTTGAGGAAAACCGGGGACGTTCCAGAAGAAAGTGTCGGCGAGGGTTACCATTCTCCCATTATGTTCGCAGCTTTTATCTCGTTATTTTTATCAAGGTATGTTTTTGAGGGCCGACCATATGAGAAAATACACGGTTGTTATTTTGCTATGGCAGTATGTATAACGCGAGGTTCCCGCTATCCCTTGGCGCCTATGTTCTTGGGTACTTTGTACCATCAATTGGACTTACTAGTTGACAACTTTGCTTCTTCGTGTGGTCATTATGAAATAGAGACTTTTGCTCACGCTCCTTTCCTTTGGTTGTCCATACTTGAGCGTTTTAGATGTTACCGCTCCCTTCCTCGTACAGTTCCAATCGACGGAGTAGAACATAGTCGAGTGGCTTTATGGGATCATGCCAAGAGAGGTAAGAACATTAATTTCATTTCCTTAGTGGATGACGAGTCATGCTTCATATTTCGTCCCTATCTCATATTGTTCCACGACGTACAATCTATTGGTTATCATCATTCGGCTCCTCTGAGCAAAGTTTCTTTTGAAGACTGTGCTAGTGTGCCATCTATATTCATGGCTTATGTCATGAATGTACTTCCGGGGCATTTACCAGTACGGACAGATCGAAGTGAAGATTATTTCATGGAATCTAATAATCCCCACCGTTTTGTGCGTCATTTTGGGTTCATGCAGACTCCTCCTTCTATGACAGCTCCTGAGGTTGATGTTCTTACGTCCGGTCTTGTTTATACACGGAATGGTTTTTGTGAGCTATTCTATATTTCCATTGAACACATTATGGTAGCGGGTGAATGTTCTCCTTTGGGGAGCACTCCGGAGATGGTTAGATTTTGGTACGATTTCTCGCACGACGCTTATACCTTTGTTAAAGTTAAAGCTTCAAGAGTGCCATTGGTTGTCATTCCCAACAAACATCCTCAACTTAAACTTCGGAAGTCTCGCGGCAAGTGGACCGAATCTTCAATGGGTGGGACCCGTAAGGTTTCTGCGAAGCGAGTTAAGGGTGCCGCTCTATCCATTTCGCATCAAGTAACCATCCCATCCTATTTACAGGTAAGAATCTTCATGCTTATGTCATCCTGATGTTACCTTTTGTCCTCTAGCTTTTTTCTTATTCGTATAAATATGCGTGTAACTCTTTCCAAAATTTGCTCTATCTTTGAATTTATCTAAGACTCACATACACGTTTCTTTTTGTAGGTCCTAACCTTGGGTCAAACCGATCCTCACCCAGATCGTATCCACAGCCCGATGGGGAAAACTCCCTCCTCGGTATCTGGTGAAGGATATTCGTCATCTATTGAAGAGAATCCGGAAGAAGGAAGGGCTGAAGAAGAAAGTCATTTCGAGGGTCAGGATCACGGTTTTGGGGATACTATTCCACTATATGACCAGGATCGCCCTCTTATTAATTCTTTAATAGGCATGGCTACCATGACGTCTTCTCCCAACATCTCCCACACATCTTCTTTATCTAAAGGAGGAAACCGATTTTTTTTACTCACGGCATCATCATCTTTATTGTCGTGTGAATTATCACATATATGTTTTTTATTGCGCATATTTGTTATATGCGTATCTATACATCTTTCCTTTTTTTAGGGGAATTGATCGCCGCGATTGTCCTCCTACCCCTGGCGTGGGTGATATTACGGATTGACCTTCTTTTGAAAGAGGAACGACCCTCGAAGTTACATCTAATGTGGTGAGTCACACACCTTTGGTCACCCCTTTACCTATAGCACTCGACGTTCCCGGAGTGTTGGAGATTCCACACACGACAAATCCTAGGGAGGACAAAAGAAAGAGGCAAAATGATTCCCTTGTGGCCGCTTCAGTTCGTCCTTATGTCAGGCAGAGAACGATGTCTCCCACCACCATAGTACCTTCCGCGGATCAGGCCGAAGAGGAACTTGACATTTCGGTTATAGATGATTCGTCATTAGGAGGTGATGGCTTGGTTATTTCACCACCTTCTTCCCCCACATCTCAAATAGAAGGTTGTTCTATCCCAAACAAAAGAAGTCATCTTCCAAAAGTGTCCGAGAGGAGCGTTTCAACAATCTCCTAGGTGATGAGGCTTTGGGCGTAAGAAATGCAAATGATCATGCCAGTCCAATCCTTCTCTTGGTCGAGCTAGATTCTCATCTGTGCTAGTCAATGGGATAAGTATTCTCGTCGCCTATGGTTCCATTCTCTGGAACATTATAGACTGTCATGGTGATTCGGGTTCCGACAAGACCATCTCTTCTCGTCGTAACTGTGGCTTTTTCTACACCATTGTGTGGTCTATAGTTTGGCGTCTTCAAAAGAAACCATTGTCTGAATTTTATTTGGATGACCTTGGGGAGATGCGGGAAGAATTGGATGATCCAATTGCCTTGGGGAAGAAACTGGATTGGTTGGTTGCTCATTTACAAAAGATAGACACCGTTTTGGGGTATGTCAGGAAATACAAAGAATTAAAGGTTTCTTCTACTTCTCGTTAGGAGTTAGAGGTTCGAATAGCTACTAACAAGTCCAAGCTAGAAGCATTAAAAGTTCAACTTTTGGAGGTGGATAAACAAATAGCTACAGATAGCGCCAAATTAGCCGGTGATGAAGAGAAGCTATCTTCTATATTGTCTTGGCTTGAGAAAAGCGAGTTTACACCTGGAACACTAGTAGCCGACTTATTTCATAGGGTTCCTGATGGTGCTTAGTTTCGATCATCTTTTTTTTGACTATGTTGTATTTCTTGTATTTTATCTGTTATGGATGTGTTCATTTCCTCTCTATTTATCATATGTTTCTTTTTGGTATTATGTTTATTCGTTTTTTCCCTTGTTAGATAAATGCATATATATACGCATATTTATTTATTTGTTTATGTGCAATCCGTTCATATTATGATTATCTATGTATTTATACTATTACTATATTGTTTTTATACATAATTGTTTTTTATTTCCTATATAAAGGACAAAAGGGGATTCAAGAGAATGTACCTGACCCAAGACTCCTTCCTTTTGAGAAGTGATCGTTTGACCTAGATTGTATAGGGATTATGGCACACAATGGTGACTTAGGTGAGGTGCAAGAGATTTATCCCTGTCCTCCCTTGGGATACTGCTAGGAAGTTTACATACGCCTCCATGAACTAAATCGATGAGGAACGCTTAATCCTGCGCGTCTTGAAGTTCATTCGCCTCACACCATCCCGATCTCGAACGAGGCGAGGGAAACCTTGTTAGGGGCCTTCCCCACATTTTTTTAAGCTTTTCCCAGGCCTAATCGTATAACCTTCCGTAGGGTGATGTGAATGGACTTTTTAATCCTGGTGGAGGAGATATCCTCTGTCTCTTGAGAGAACGAGTTCATATTATAAGAGCCTTTTTCATCGCCTTCGTCGTCTTTCCTTGGAAGTTCACTTTCATTGCCAATTCCTTGATGGGGCTCTATTTTGTCAAGCACGAGGCTATTATGAAGAAGTAGAGAAGGTCAAGCGGGAGCAAGGTAACTGTGATGACATGTTCTTGGCAGTAAGGATGGATCCTTGCTACCAAATGGCGTCTACTCTAGAAGCCCGGGCATGAGTCATGGAATACCAAATGGAAGGTATGCCAAATGATGTTCATCGTGCCCAATTGAGAGGTGAAGCACGTGATGTTCGTCGAGAAGCTGATCCGTACAGTTTAATGGGAGTGAAGGAAGACATCGCTCATCGTCACCGCATTTTCTTCGTTCGTCTTTGCGGTTTAAAAATCTTCAAGGCTCAGATGTTATCATACTTTGGCGAGATGCCTGAGAATCCCGTTGATGAAGATGAAGGGGTTGACAAATAGGCGAGATGGGCGTTGCTTTTCCATCTTTGAGTATACCAGTTTTCTTTTTAAAACTTAGGAACATCATGTGATGCGATGAGATATCTGTTAGATCAGTGTTTGTTTTTTTGCTATCTTCTTTTTCTCTTTTCTTTCGTGAAGATTCGCCTCCCTTTTTGCCAGTCAACAGATCTTCCCACTTAGGCAAGTATTTCCCTTCAACAGGAGCTATTTGAGTCTCACCATTAGCCACAAGTTCGTCGAACAACATAGCCTTGGAGTAGTGAATTTCATTACGGTCGAATGGATCAATAGTAGCATTGACCTTCACTTTGTTGCCTCGCCATCTAGCCTTCAAGCATTAGTGATACGTAGAAGGGACAGCTTTATATCGATGAAGCCATGGTCTTCCCAAAAGTATGTGATATAAGACATCTGCATCAATGACGTGGAACTTGACCGGCGAGCTGATAGCTCATATGGACAAATCAATAGTAATGTAACCCATGGTTTTGCAGGTCTCATTGTTGAAAGAAATCACTTCCATGGATTGCTTCGCCATTCTCTTGGAAGGGATGACCACTACTTGCAAACTTTTGTACGGCAAAACGTTGATCAAAGAACCGGGGTCAATCAGTGCTCGCTTAACTTTCATGTTGTTGATGGTCGCAGGCAAGTATAAAGGCCTATTATGACCCGGACAATCTCCTTGGATATATTCATCCGAAAAGGTAATAGCCCTTGCTATCTCTTGGAAAACTTTCTTGGATCCTGTACCCACGGAAAAACACTGTTCACCGAGCTTAGTAGTAATGGAGAAAAGAGAATTCTTCATTTCCTTGCGTGCCAGAAGGCTGAACCCCATATCTTCGTAAAACTTTTCAACCTTAGCGTTCATACCCCATCAATGGTACATACACTCTTTGTCTTCATTATCTGGGTTCATCGTTTCCGGCCGCGAATGCTCATCCGATTCCATTATAGCGTCCATAGCATCTCTATGGGCTATGACATTAACGACCCCTTCCCCGTGATCGGGCAATGGTTTATCATGTACTGACTTTGAATCGGGCAACTCTAACTCGCCATTCCTGATTTTGTTATGAAACAACCTTCTCAAGGTATAACAATCCCCTGTCTTATGACCTATGTGTGAATCGTATTGACAAAAATTGTCTTTCTTCTTGTCTTCTTCAGACATGGGGAATTTCGGGGACGATAAACTTACTACCCCATCTTTCACCCATTGTCTCAAGATTGTTAAGACTTCCTTAGCAGAACAAGGCATAGGTGGGGGAGTAGGAAAGGCCTTTTTCCGACTCCCGGTATTGCTAGCCTCTTCCTTGGCAGGTCTCTTCTTTTCCACCATCATGGCTTGTGAGGTGGTCTTTGGCTTATTCTTCCAAGAAGTCATACTTTTGAGATTCATGGTGCGTCCGGTGTGCCTGGCCAATTCATAGAGACGAGTAAACGTGGTGATGCCTACGTTTTGCAGCACAAGGCAACAATCCCTCATCATTCCATCTACACACATTAGTACAAGATTCTCCTCAGTAGTTGCTTCACGACAGTCCGTGGCAACATCGTGGAAACGCTTCACATATGCTTCTAATCCCTCTCAAGAATTCTGTTTCTCCTTTCCCGAATCCATAAGTGTCATTGTCTCTTCAACGATGAAGAATTTTCTTAGGAACGCAACTTTCATTGCTTCCCAATTCAAGATTGAATCATGACGAAGATTTTCATACCAAGTGTATGCACGGTCTAGAAGTGACCTGGAAAATTCTCTCAACTTATGTTCATCATCACCGGCGAAGGCCCCCATTGCGCCCATGAACTTACTAACATGCTCTTTCGCATTACCAATTCGTCCATTGTATTGCGGCATTAGTGGGGTAACTACATATCCCGTAGGATAGGGTTTCTTCATAATAGCTATAGGATAGGGCGGCCGAGTGTCGATGTTAAACTCAACAGGTTTCTCCTTTTGTTGTCGTAGGAGATTTGCTATTTCATCTCGAGCCACAAACCCGTTGTTGTTTGTGAACTCTGGCCGTGATGCACTTAAAGGGGTACCGATGGGTATCACGGTAGGCACTGCAGGTGCCTTTTCTACGGATGGTTCTGTTGGCGGAATTGGGACATGACTCCCTCGATTTGTCACGTTTTGCAATAATTCCATCATCTTGACCTATGCCTCTTCCATTTTCTTCATTTGTATCCTTAACATTTCTATCTGATCACCACGATCATCCATCGCTTCATTCATTTCATCCTCGTCTTGTGTCTCATGTAGACTAGGAGGAAAATATTCTCCTTGTCTTTCCTCAACCGCTTGGAATGAAGACGGTCCAAGTCGCTCCGTAATTCCCGGCCTACCTCTTGGTCTCGGCATTCTTTTAATATCAACTGGTATGTAGGAGACAAAGTGTCCCCAGTGGGGTCGCCAAAATGTAAAGGGTGTTTTTGTAAGAGAGTCACCAATTATGTAATTACCGACTGACGGAAGCCTAAGTCGGCTACCGATCGTACCCTGTCTTTAAAAGAATTAAGAGGTTAGAACGGAACGACTATTGAGCACGAACCAGGTTAAGTAACGAGGAAAATAGTAGTTTGGATGCTAGAAATTCGTGAGCACAGTGTCAGAGCAATGTCAGAGTCTAATTCGTTATAAAATTTTCTCCTGCCCGTTTCTTGGGAAATGAACTACAATTTATAGTAGTTAAGAGAGAGATAACGGTTTGTTGAGAATCCGTTAGAAAATGTCTAACGGTGTTAAGACTCTAACCTGAGGTAGTATGAAAAACTACTCCAGTCACTTTGGTGGACCAATCCAAAGTTACGTCTATTAATTACATATTCGCCACTAGGAACCGTGACACCATGTGTAACCCATGACATAACAAGGGGCAGGTGATCCTCACACCCCTCCATTCCGTTCAAATCTAATTCCCCTAAGTGCGTACATTGGTGATGCCACAGCATAGGCAACAACGATCCGCATCTTGGTTTGAGCTACTTCAATTTCGAGATTCGTTGAGATCGTCTAGTCTTGGCACTTCGTGGTTCTTGAACCTTAGTACCTTCGAGACGGTCCGTCATAGTGCTTTCGAGGTTTTTGAACCTTAGCACTCTCGAGACGGATTTTTGTCTAGGCGTTCTCGAGGTTTTTGAACCTTAACACTTTCGACAATTTTTAATTCAATGCTCTCGAGGTTTTTGAACCTTAGCATTTTCAACAAGGTTTTGTTTTGGTGTTCTCGAGGTTTTTGAACCTTAACACTTTCGACGATCTTTTGACTTCAATGCTCTCGAGGTTTTTGAACCTTAGCATTTTTAGCAAGTTTTTGTCTAGGTGTTCTCAAGGTTTTTGAACCTTAACACTTTCGACGATATTTTTACTTCAATGCTATCGAGGTTTTTGAACTTTAGCATTTTTTGCAAGTTTTTGTCTAGGTGTTCTTGAGGTTTTTGAACCTTAACACTTTTGACGATTTTTGGCATTGATGTAGATGAGATTTTCTTTCTTTTTTTTTTTCTGATTGTCATAGGCATTTGAAACTCTGTGGGACTCATGACAATGATATTTTCAATTTGCTTGTTATGAGTGCTTGAAAACTCCATGGGACACATTATAATGGTATTTTTAACCCGATCGTCATGAGTGTCAGAAAACTCCGCGGAACATATGACGATGGTATTTTTGAATCCAATTGTTATGGTCGTTTGAAAACTCCGCGGAACAGATGACGATGGTATTTTAAAGCCAATCATCATGAGTGTCAGAAAACTTCGCGGAACACACGACGATGGTATTTTAAACCCGATCATCATTAGTGTTAGAAAACTCTGCGGAACACATGTCGATGGTATTTGAAACCCGATCGTCATTAGTGTAAGTGGTTTTGTTTTGACATGTGTTCAATTTCGTGGGACCCTCCCATTCTCATATTTCAGGTATCTACAATAACCCTAAAAATTGTTCAAAGTTCCTAAAACCCTAAATGCATTAAAAACCTATAAAAAAATAAAATACACATACATGATTAAAATACTAAACATAACCTAAACGACACTAAAAGGCTAAATACACTAACAATTCATCAAATATATTAGGGGGCACTAGTTTTTAGTTATACTTTATGAGATTAAGGTAAAGTCAGTCAAGCTTTTAAATGGTATAAAAATTGGTTAAACTTTTTGAAAGGATTTTAAAACGAGTGGTCCTGCATTGTAGCAGGACCACTCCTTCCGAAATATGGCAAAATGCCCTTTTGCCATATTTTGGGTGTTTTTAAATACAAATGAAATTGGAGGAGAAATGTCCTTTATACCCCTCTTTATAAAACATTAGAATTGTCTTTTTCCCTCCTCTTTTTTGATCGAACGAAACCTTTTTCCCCTTCCTTCTCTCTTCTCCGTTCGTGTTCTTCCTCTTCTCTCTCGTCAATTCGTCATTTTCTTTGGGATTAAGGTATTGTCCTGCCTTCCATTCGTTTTCCCTCTCCCTTTAGGGTTAATCTCCATCTCCTTCCGTACATTTTGTTTTTCATTTACCTTTTTTGGGATCCCTTCATTTTTTCTCTATTGTCCCTCATCAGTTCATGATCTTTATGTCTTTTAGATTTATTCATTCATTGAACTGATTTGTTTGCTTTAGGCTTTTTTCCTTTATTAGGATTTTGTTATTAAGGTTAGGATATTGTTGGGTTCGGAGGTATTTTCCCTGTTAGAATTTTCTGCTCCATCGACAGTTCTCTCCTTGCTTGACGTAGTTATCCATTTCAGGCTCAATCTAAGCAAGGTATGAATTTTTTTTTAAAAATATTTTTTCCTTCGCAATTCTAGTGAGTTTTGTTTCGTAATTATAGGATATATTTGTATTTATTTTATCTTGTTTGTGGAATTTGGCATTCCATAATTAGGCATTATAGTATTTGAAAAGCATAAGCTACTACTAATTTTTGATGATATTTTCTTATGATTTCGAAAGCACTTCCTAATATTATATTACTACTATAATATTAAATTTGTTCCTATTTGTGTACAATTAGAAATTGTATTTATTTTTTGTTGAAATCTATTGATGTGCTGACTTGGTTGATACTTGGTTAGCTTGGATTTGCTATTTCGACTTGGGTATTGCACTTGTTAGGATTTCCTATTTCGACTTGCTTGATTCATGTTCCGTGTGCCATAGTGTGGCTTGTTTTTCTCAATTGTAAATTCTATTGTATTATCTGTGTTATTAATTTTGTTTTCCTCTTCCTTTCTCATCCCTTATTTTTTTTGCAGCATTATAAAATTCAATGGTTAAAAAGGTATCTAGGTCAAAAGATTCATCGACAGATGCTAGTACTTCGCAGAAGGCTAGAAATTCGAATGCTTAAATTAATGGCATGCTTAGGTTCTTGTTCAATGACTACTGTTTTATCTTATGTTGATGCAGCCAAGATTTCCTGAAACAGCACATGAAACTTAATAAGGGCTCAAGAGTCGGAAACAAATTGTCAAATGTTAGTTTTGCCATCATCACACTTTTTGATTACGTAAATAATTATTGAATGTTATAACAAACATGTTTTTCTTGTTTGATTCAGATTACACGCTAGGCAAGTTTGTCATGGAAATGTTTACTTGCTGAAGAGAAGGAGAGATATGTAAAGATGGCAGTTGCTGAGAAGCAGGCTCATGTCATAGTTGGCTCCACACATGCCTCTGCTAGGAAACACAAACAGGTTAAAGTGTTTTATTTTATTTAATTTTCTTTATTTGTAATGGTAGGTACGTTCCATTATAATAAATTTTATTATAGATGTAGCTTTGTGTATATGCTGCCTAATATTTGATTTCATACTCGTTTATTCGTAGGGTGTTATATCTTCGAGATGCTCTCCCGGCCGATTTATTAAGTTGGTACAAGATTTAAATTTAAATGAGACCCAAAGAGATTTGATATGTAGCATAGGATTTGGTGGGCTGTTA
>JAUPMG010058291.1:0-13621 GCA_031762675.1 Pachysandra terminalis | reverse complement strand
TTTTGACCTTTGCAACGTGTAGAGGTTTGAGTTTGGCACCTTTTCAATCTTTGATCATCATCTGTAATCCAAATCTCGTTGAGTCGAAATTCTCAAAATTCAAAAAATCTGTGAAAATTTTAAAATGCCCTCAGTGAACCTCACTCACTTCATGGTCCCCAAAATCTATTTTCAATATTAAATATGAATTCTAGGTTGAAAATGTGTTCTAGTGGATATACTATTGTCTAGTTTCGAGACTGTAAGGGAAAATGATAATTTTGCATCTTACGCTGTTTGGGTTCAAATTTTTAATTTTTGAAGGTAAGAAAATATTCCAACTTTGAAGTTGATCTTTTCACGTAAAATCCTTCAAAATGGCTATAAATTAGTCAAATTCTGAAATTAGCGATGAGAGGGATATTTTTGGTATTTAATTTAATAATTAATTATGGATTAAATGAGTTAAAATGAGAAATTAGGTGGAAATAATTATAAAATAAAAATAAAAAGTGGGTGTTTAAATCATTAGCATGTTCTGTTAAATGCACAATAAATATAAAATACAAATTTTGCCTACCCCGAGTCCATCTTCCTCACCTCTCATCTCAGCCAAAATTTTCCTACTATCCCAGCATGGATGGAAGTAGTCTGTACTATACTGCAAGCAAGCACACACACCTCCAAACCAGACTCTTTGGGGAATGATAATAACCCACATGTTGATTGATTGAGCTATTGTGAATCTTGAGTTGTTGCCTGCACAAGCTACTGAACCACTATTTCTTTAGCAGAGCTTTTGAGATTGACTCTGTAATATAAAGTAGGAAACAATGTTGATATTAAGTATCACTTTATACGTTCACTTTTGGATGAGAAGGTGATCATTTTGGAGAAGATTCACACCAGTGTAAATCCTGCAG
This sequence comes from Pachysandra terminalis, assembly GCA_031762675.1. Classification (NCBI taxonomy): domain Eukaryota; kingdom Viridiplantae; phylum Streptophyta; class Magnoliopsida; order Buxales; family Buxaceae; genus Pachysandra; species Pachysandra terminalis. The sequence continues at coordinate 12,719 of JAUPMG010058291.1, read as the reverse complement.
ATATGTTGACCAAGGTGGTCACAATTGAGAAGTTGAAGACATGTTCAGCTTCTGTTGGTCTTCTAGCTTGAAGACAAGTGCACATCGGGTTGGTACTATTGTTCTTAAGATTGAAGATGGGATAGTAGCTCGCATTCAGTCTCCAAATAGGATATTGTTATTATGTGGAGACTAATGCTACTGGGGCAACAGGGAAGTTCTCACCTCTAAGTTTGGTGAGGATAATAAACCCTTATGAGAAATGTCACTGATATACCCAACCCTATGGGAGTATGGGGGTATAGGGATATACCAAACCCTTTCCCTGATGAGATTTGTACTGATATACCCAACCCTTTAGGGGTATGGAGGTATAATAGTAATTTCACTTCTATTATGTTTAGCCTAATTACAGGGTACTTATTCATACTTTTGGGGTTTGGGGTTTCTCTTTGTAACACATTATTTTGAGCTTTGGAGAATTGTAAAACAGGGTGTGCATCCGTAGACGTAGGCACTATTTGTCAAACCACATAAATCTGTGTCTTTCTGTGCTTGATTTCTTCTTCATCGTTTTCTCTCCCTTTCTTAAATTAGAGTGTTTCTTTGGCACTCTGCCTAGCTATGACCATAGCAGCTACATTGTATCTAGGTAGGTACTTGTTAAGATGCGATGCCTAGGCTTTGTCTGACAGATGATGTACAGTTTCTAACCCAGTCAAAAACCAACAAACATAGGCAGTTTCCACATTGTAAACAAACACCGAACAATAAGTTCAAAACCAACAAAAAAAGTCTTAAGCATAACTAAAATGAAGATCATAAGCTGGTTGTACATATAGTGAAGCAATAAAATTTGCTAATGATTAACTTTCTGGTATCAAGGATCAATCAAAAAATTGATTCACTTGCAGCTATACTCCTATTCATTTGAGATACATTGTAGTACAAAAGCGAAAGATGAATTCTTAATGAAGCTTCATGAGGTTTGAATATTTACAACAAATTTTAAAGCCAATTTAGATTGCAATGACTCCAACAAATAAGCTTCAAAATGAAGCAAAACATACCATAATTAAAGTCAATCATTATTGTTTCACCATGTTAATTAATCAGGAAATCCAAAAAAATAATTAAAAATATGGGTAAAAAACCTTATGGGTGGGTGGAGAGAGAGAGAGAGAGCTTTCAGTCACTGGCTGGGCTGAAAGATTGAAACCAACCATTATATACAAGTTAACAAATAAACACGAGTGAGCATATAATTAAAGTCAATCATTATTGTTTCACCATGTTAATTAATCAGGAAATCCAAAAACATATTTAAAATATGGGTAAAAAAACCTGATGGGTGGAGAGAGAGAGAGCGAGAGAGAGAGAGAGAGAGAGAGAGAGAGAGAGAACCTTTCAGTTGCTGGTTGGGCTGAAAGATTGAAACCAACCATTATATACAAGTTAACAAATAAACACAAGTGGGCATATGCATCATCCATATCAAAAATAGGAGGTTTCCAGATAGATGGGCACATTTTTTGTTTTTTGAATACCACAATTATTGACATACCATAGGAGTTGAAAATCATATTTATAAAAAAAAATCATTTTTGTGCAATTGGGTTTGTGCTCAGTCCCTATCCTCAACCATCAAATGGCAATTCTATCCACATACTCAGTACGTACAATATAGAATATATACATAATTGGGCTGGGCTAGGATGAGTTTAGGGTTCATCGACAAATATCCATTAGGTTTTTACATAAGGTCAGTCGGTCTCATATTCAATTTTCTCTAATTTTGGGTTGGCCTCCACTAATCTCGATTTGTTATGCATTGCTGTCAACCTGGACCAATCCAAATTGAGTTGCACCCATACTATTAACTAGAAAATAGTTAAATGAGACGGTTTTGGAAAGGCAACAGTTGCTCTCTGCTATGATCTGCATGATATTAATGTTCAAATATAATTTTGCTTTCATTATTCATCTAGATTTGATTTATCGCCAACAACCCAGGTATGTGCCATTCAAATCTTTGTCCCTGTATGACTGTATCAGATAGACATTCCAGTATATTTTTCTTGGATAAAATTTGTGGAGAGAGAGAGAGAGAGAGAGAGAGAGAGAGAGAGAGATTGGGTAAACTATAAACCTGGATCAATGACTTCTTAAACCTAGATGGGCATGTAAGAAATAATTCTAGCATTAAAAAAAAAAAAAAATACAGCCTAAATGAGCTAATTTAGTATTATTGTACTAACATACAAAGTAGTTACCCACATTTTTAATGAAATTAAGAGGCAAAATACTTAAAATGACCAAATTATTATATCCCTTACCCAATTGGGTATGGGAAGGAGATAAATACCCATCTGGGTGTGCAGAAGAAATATCTATTTCTCCTCGTGTCACATTGATTGACATGAAGATATGTGGGGATGTGTGGTATATTGGGATTTCTCCCGGCGTATGTTTATAATGTGAAGGGATAAATTGGGAGTTTACATTGGGGCTGCTTTGAGAAGGGTAAAGGATATCATTTTTCTGATCGCTCCCTCAGAAACCAGTTATTGCTCTTTGTTTCCTACAAAAAAAAAAGATGAAAAAGACGATGTTGGTGGTCAATCCATGAGATGGAAGCTGTTACTCCTATGCATCAAGTTAAGAAATCATGGAATCCATTAACAATTGAGTTCCTACTTAGAACAAATTTATTGACAGTCAAGGTATTAGAGCATACGTAACATTGATAACAAGAGTATGGTTCTAGCCATGCAACTTATCTTGCAAGACACAGGAAATGTCACTTGAATAGATAGGTGAAAAGGACAAAAGAGACTCTCTGAACTAGGATTTGTTCAAAGGTGGGTGTTGCACCTACCTAAGCATGAATCACATGGTATTTATCATAGTTCAAGAACTAGACGGTTTAACTCAAAAACTCTGCTGAGTCAACTCATCTGAATTTCTTAGACTCATGTTACGGACCTGCCTTGGCAACTCATTCAAGGTTGCCTGGGATAAATACCCATAGTCAACTAAATTCAATATCAAATAAAGTTTTGGGAATTGAGGTGGATAAGTATATTTTCTTAATTTTTATACTTTATTAGTATATTATTAGCAACAAGGTTAACACAAGTTGATTCAAAAGTCTCCAAATTAACTCAAACGAAGTCCAAGTGGAGTCCAGTTTTCTTGTTTTAAAACAATTGTAATTAAGAGTTAGAAGGACCTAGAAATTATGAATAGGAGTAAAAAAGGAAAAGGGAGTGGGGGAGTAGGAGATTATGGTGCACCTTAGAGGACAAGACACGCCTTCCGTTGGTAGAGCTGATCCTGTAGATTCACCCTATAAGTATGAGCATTAATCAAGAATCTTCCATTGATAACTGGGATAAAGTTCATGACATTGCCCTCAAATGACCTAATGAGAACAGAACTCAGTTGCACCCTATAAAGTTCATGACACTCCTTCCGTTGGAATGAAATAATCATTCAAGCAAAAAGCTTCTCATTCTGTATCTCAGTTCTCTGTTTTGTAAACAACAGATAGTGAAAACACACGGAAGGATGCAGTCTTAGTTGCTTTAGAAGGTATCCACAAAGAAAACAAATTGATCGACCTCATCAAGGTGACTGTAACACTTCGTGATCATTGTAATTAGCACCGGCTCATCATCATCATAACCGATTTCATTATCACCATCTTTTTGCTTCTGCTGCTTTTGTTCTTTAAGGCATTCTTTGAAGTATCTCATACTATCAAGGATTCTAGAACCAAGTACCAAAAACAAACATAAAATAGGAAATGAAAAAAAGGGGATTACTACTAATTACAGAGAAGCCTATCACTACCAAGTAGATCAAGTGATGCATTTTCCGTAGCTTCCCATGATTCGAAAATACAGCAAGTGGTGTTATTAACCAAGGAGAAAACCTTATAATGTTCCCTGCAATAAGTAGAAAAGGGAAAAAAAATGGGAGAAAAAGTAATTGAAAACTACAACCACACCCATTGAAGCAAGAACATAAAGAAAGGAAAAAAGTGTGCCAGCATATACAAAATGACTCTTCAAGTATAACAATGCTTTTTTTTTTTTCTCTAATAAGCCATGAAAAAGTTGTATTAAGAGATGAAAGAATGTACAACGCCTGCTTAATAAAGCAACCGGGTGACTTACTTCAAGAATACCAAATTACCAATGCCTTAGTAGACCTCATCACCTATGCCTTACTCCTTGTGAAATAACTTATGAAGTGCTTCCTTAGATTCAACATCTAGATCATCCATTACAAGTAAATCAACAATAAGAGATACATTATTTCCATCAGCCGAGAAACCACTCTCAACCATTTCTTTGTAAAGCTTTAATGTGTTATGAATATCCTTATGCTTAATACATCCTCGAATCATGGTGTTAAAGATGACATCATTTGGCACAAGACCCATTTCTCTCATTTCACAAAACAAATCTTGAGCTTCCCTCAACATCCCTTTTTTACAAAGGGCATCGATTATAATGTTATACGTTACAAGGTTAGATTGCAACCCCTTTTGAATCATCTCGTCGAAAAGCCTCATAGCCTCATTTATTCTTCTAGTCTTGCAATAGCCTTTTATCAGCGTATTATAGCTTATAACATTAGGCTCTAAGCCTTTGACTACCATGCAATCAAAGAATTTCAATGCCTCATCCACTTGGCCTTTCAAAACATATCCATTAATCAATATACTGTATGTAAATGTATTGGGCTTGACATCTCTTTTAACCATTTCTTCAAATACTTCTTGAGCTTCTTCTATCATCCCTTCTTTGCATAAAGCACCCATTAGAATGTTGAAGGTTATCACATTAGGTGAGATTCCTTGACCCAACATGTCATTGAAGAATTGCTTGGCTTCTTTCCATTGTCCTGTGTTGAGTAGTCCACAAATTAAAATGTTGTAAGTAACAAGATCAGGTTTCTCACCTCCTTGAATCATTACTTCAAACAATGCAAGTGCGTCCGTGGTCCTTCCTTCCTTACAAAGAGTATCCATCAGAGCGTTGAAGGTTGTTACATTTGGTGAGATACCATGATTTACCATATCATGAAGCAAACCCGTGGCTTCTTCCCACCTGCCAAATTTGCACATACCATGAATCAAGGAAGTGTAACAGATGACATTTGGCATAATGTTTTTGTCAATCATTTCCTGGAAGATATTTAGGGCCCCATTGATGAGTCCATTTTTACAAAAAGCATCAATCACGGTGCTGTAAATAACTACGTTAGTCTTAATAGAACTTTCCTTCTCCATCTTCTGAAGTAACCCAAGAGCTCTGCGATTATTTCCAGTTTTGCATAACCCATTAACCATAGTTCCATAAGTGACTTCATTAACTGAGAATTCACTCTGCACTACTTTGTCAAAAAACTCCACTGCCTGGGCAATTTTACTCTCTGTACAGAGTCCATTAATCAGAGTAGTTAAGGTAATAACGTTGGGTTCGTAACCACGTTTTATAATGCTCGCCAAAACAGTGAAACCCAAGTCTGCCCGATCCAAACGGCACAAACAATTGATTAATATGTTCATCGTATACCTATCTGGTTGAATTCCTAAGGAAACCATCTCTCTATAAGTAGAAACTGCAGGGAGATACCATTTCATCTTGGAGATCGCAGTCAAGAGTTGATTAAAAGAATAAATCGAGGGCATGGGTCGCATTCGAACCATAGAATGGAAGAAACCCAAAGCTTCATCAACCCTAACGGCTCCTGATTTACACCGATCAGTAACGAATTTCAAGAACTGGGTTTGACTACAAGGAGGAGTTAGGTCATGTTCTACAGATAGAGTAGAATGAAACATAGTAGTAGTAGTTGCTCCTAGAAGATCAACCGAAGAAGAAAGGAGAAAATAAGAGAGAGGAATGCTACCCTTTTGGTGAGCAGCAGCGGCAACTCCTCTACCTCTTGCGGTTACCATCATTTCAGACGCGACTGAGGAGTGGTAGAGCGCTTTCCGTTTTGGGGCTTAGCTAAGCTTTCAGCAGCTCCTCTATCAGAAGACGGCAATTTGGAAGTGGAATCGACGTGCCATTCACTCGCTAAACCAATGGAGCCTTATTGTCTAAAGCATGACTAAAAAATTAGATGAAAATGAGGATTTTTTTTCTTTTTGAGAAAAATGAAAGAGTTTCGTTACAACCTGTCTCAAAACCCAACGGCTCCTCCTTCTTGCTTAAAGTCGACGACTCTTCCACGGTATGATTCTATCTTTGGTTTCTATTTCTAATCTCTTTCTTTTTTTTTTTTTTTTTTTTTTTTATTTTTTTTTTGTTATATTTGTTTTTTTCTTCTATTTGTTGATTGGACTGAGTTTTTCTTCGAATATCCCTCCAGTCGGCCAAGAATGAATTATAGTTGAAAATTCACGAAGGCCCTCCTGTTAGTCCCTTACATGCTGACTTGTGCAACATCAAGTAATTTAGTCACGCTCCGCAATCAGAGCCTAAGGTACGGCCAAAGATTTTGTATTTTCTTTGTTATTTGTTACTTTGTCTTTTTACATTAGGAAGTTTACTTTTCTAAGTGGTGTATTGACTCCCTGTTCTATTCATTTTAATATAAAGAGTACCATTGATCGCGTAAAATCAGATTCTCTAGATCAGCCATCGGTCCTTCAAGAATGCAAACCGTATAATCGTCTGACTTACAAACAGTCACACATCGACTGATTTATCTTAACAATCAAATTACGCAGTTTGACTCATATAACTTGTTTTACAGGTGAACTTGCAAAATTTCTGGCACGCCTGCACACGCTCCGGCCCCGCAACCGAGAGCGATAACCACGCACCAATCGGGAAGCGAGTCGGAGTTGGCGCCGATTCCGGGCCAACATCTTTTTGGCACGCCCAATGGGACACATTTGGTGAAGCTAAATGGCACCAAAGACTAGGACGGGTGGTCGTTCTGACGAGGACCGTGAAGGAATACTCCCCATAGTAGACGTTCCTCAGAGGGAAACGCTTAGCAGTAACACAGAGTCGGCCGAAACGGAAGGCTGGACCATCCCAAACATTGAGGTAGGGTCACGATCCTCTCCATTCAATGATAGAGTGCTTGTAGCTCTACAAAATTTAAATCAAAGCATACTTAGAATGGATGTGGATTTAGGACGCACTCACGTAGCCATAGCAGAAGGATTCAACAGAATTCCTTCTGAAATAGAATCCGTGATGAGACGAGATAATAATAATTTAGCCGGAGATAACGAAGCTTCGGCCAGAATGGGTATTAGTGAAAATAGAATTTTCAATCCCATTGAACAACCGCCAACCATGGTGAATGTACTACCTGCTAGGTCCACCCCGCCAAGGCCGGTTAGACCGTTGAATGACCGAAATGAGCCATTAGGCTACGTTGGCCAAGCACGAACTAACCAAGGCCAGCCGAATATTGAAATTTAGGCGCCTGAGCTCCTAGAGGGATAGAGAGAGAGATCAAGTATATAATTGGGTCCAAGAAGCCGTGGCTAACTTGCCACTCAGACGGTTGTCCCGACCGTCATACCGTAAGCCATATCTTGATTGGGTGGACATCAGATATGAATTTCCTAGGAAATACAGAATCCCTGATTTTTCCTTATTCTCAGGAGAAGATGGTTAGTCGACCATCGAACACGTAGGCCGATTTACGGTTCAATGCGGTGAGCTTTCGCCAAGTGACTATCACAAGTTAAGGTTGTTTGGGAATTTCCTAACCGGCCAGGCATTTACGTGGTATATAACCATGCCACCTTACTCAATCCAACATTGGGCAGAAATGGAAGAAAGTTCCACTCTCAGTATTACAAAACCGAACCTGAAGTATCAATAGCCGATCTGGCCAGATTAAGGTAGCTGTAGGACGAAATGGTAGATAGATACATAGGAAGGTTTAAGAAAGTGAGAAATAGATGTAGGATAGTTCTACCCGAGCCAAAATTAGTGAAACTAGCCCAGAACGGCCTAGATATAGAACTTCGAAAGAAGTTTGATGGGATGGAATTTGAGGACCTTTTTGAACTATCAACTAGGGTGGCCAAGTATGAACGAATCCTGCAAGAAGAGAGTCAACATAAAACGGCCACCCTTGGAACTTATTTCCAGGATCCCAACTATGAGTTGGCTTTGGCCGAAGTAATATCCAATAAGCCATTTACATGTGCGGCGTTAAAGAAGAAAATCGTCAGCACACAAGTAAAATGAAAGAAAAACTTCCCCGAAAAAGGGAAGAAGTTCTCCTTTGACATATCAAAAGTTGATGAGATTTTTGACTACCTCTTGAGAGGTAAGTTCATTAGGTTACGAGAGGGGCATAAAATTCCATCGGCTGATCACTTGAAAAAAGGAGAATACTGTAAGTGGCATGGGTCAAGGACCCATTCAATTGTTGATTGTTCTGTTTTCCGTGCTATGGTACAAGACAATATCGACCGTTGGTTGCTTCAGTTCCCTGATAAGGGCAAGGAGGTGATGGAGATAGATACAGATCCTTTCCTAGCAACTTTTTCGGTCAACATGATCGGATCCAAACTCAGAAACCCCAAGCTTAAAGTGGATCTAAATCCTACAGGCATTGCGTCCACCACAGGACCCAAGAGTGAAAAGGCCACGTCGGCAGAATGGCCCGGCCGCCACATTAGCAATCGATTGACATACCCTCTTGATCGGTCAAATGCTCAAGACAAAGTGCACCGAGGTCACAACATATGTGATAGATGTGGCGAAGACATGGAACAACAAAACAGGCGCAAGAGGGGTAGCTATCACCAACAGTGGCAACAACCACCCCGACAGTACGGGCCCAATTATTACCATAGATCGCCAGAAAGATGGTACCTGAGGAGAGACGAACATACTTACAACTCCCGACCAAGAATGGTTAAGCCCCTAGGGGGCAGGATTGACAGATGGACTAGGGTCGTCCACTCTAAGTTTGATCGACTGGTATACAAAATGACACGAACACAGAGACGGTGTTGGCAAAGGGAGCAGGCGTACCTTAGGGAGGTATCGATCGACCAGAAGGAACAAAGGGGGATGGTGGTAACCAGGGGCCCTATGATGAAAAATGAGCCACAAATGATGGTTCTAGAGAATCCAATAAGCCTGCAGGACAAAACAGACGAGTCTCCGGAACTCGTTTTGATGGAGGAAAACGACGGTCTACTGTTAGAACAACTTTTACGGCAACTCCAAGGTACTGCTACTTCAGAGCACTTGCCATTGATGACTAACGCTCTCCAGGAAGAGAAAGTCTCAGAGAAAGTAGTCACGATTGAAGAAAGTCCGACTATTTAGTTTGGATCACTTCCTCCCGTTACCATGGATTACAACATGGTATTCATGTTGCCAATGTCTTTTAAAGCAAAAGAAGAAGGTAAGGGGTCAAAGAGTGAACGGGAACGAGATGGAGAAGTTACAGTGGCTGCGTTTGTCAATACTGAGGAACACCAGAATACGACAACCATGATAGACGTAAAAAGAGAAGGCTATAAGCCTAGAATCGATTTTGATGGCCAGGTCGATCAAGTGACTTTTGAGAAACCGTCATTGAGGATGGCCCAACACTTATGGCCATTATATATCAATGTACACATGGATGGGATCCCTGTCACCAGAGTCTTGGTCGACAACGGGGCAACCGTAAACATATTACCCAACAGGGTGATGAAAAAAGTGGGGAAAACCATGAACGATTTGATTCCAACCGAGATAACGGTCACTAACTTTCCAGGGGGCACCTCAACGACCCAAGGAGTGTTGCCCATAGAATTAAAAATCGACCGGAAGAAAGGGTTAACCGCTTTCTTCGTAGTAGAATCAACTTCAAGCTATAATGCACTGTTGGGACGTGATTGGATCCATTCTAATTTTTGCATCCCTTCATCTCTCCACCAGTTCCTCATCTTTTGGAACGAGAACAAAGTGGAGATCGTCAAGGCCGACGGGTAGCCGTTCTTAGCAGATTCCAATTCAGCCAAAGCATTGCTATATGGAGAAGAGATAGGGCCAGTAAGATTCACAATGAGTGAAAGGCACGACCGACCTACAGGAATTTCGGTAACATCGACCAGGAACTTAATCAGACTAAGCCAGGACCAACAACGATAATCCCCTATCGGTCAAGCTGGGATTACAAAACATAGAAAATACCGTGATTAGTGGAGAAGCCAAGAAAGAAAGGGCGGCCATAGTTAGGGCCACCATGTTACGGCTAAAGACTTACATGACAGAAAGACAACTTGAAGAAGAGGTTTCGGTTGCATCAACCGAATGTGTGGTCGAGGACGACCTAGATGAGGAAGGATTATCCATGCAGGCTATTGAAGCGCCCCTTGGGAAAATGGATGATTTGAAGGCCGAAGTACAAGACCCTCTGACAGAAGTAGAATTAGGAAGTAAGGCCGATCACCGGCCGGTTTATGTAAGTAGTCTGCTCCTTGAACAATGTAAATATCAACTAATTAAGCTGCTTTATGAATTCCAAGACTGTTTTGCTTGGGACTACCATGAGTTGCATGGTTTAGACCGCAGATTGGTTGAACACCGTTTACCTTTAAAGCTAGGTAATAAGCCGCATAAGCAGCCGGTCAGAAGAATGGCGACCGAGGTAACTGAAAAAATTAAAGAGGAGATTGAAAGATTGTTGAGCATGTTTCATTCGACCAATCCGTTATGCGGAATGGGTGTCAAATGTAGTGCCGGTTATGAAAAAGAATGGCAAAATCAGGATATGTATTGACTTCAGGAATCTCAATTTGGAAACACCCAAAGATGAATATCCAATGCCAATGGCCGACGTGTTGATAGATAGAGCAGCTAGACATCAAATACTATCTTTTATGGATGGTCATTCTGGTTACAATCAGATAAGTATAGCAGCTGAAGATGTTGAGAAAGCCACGTTTAAGGGGCCGGGGGCAACCGGTCTATACTGTTGGATAGTAATGCCCTTTGGTTTAAAAAATACCGGAGCCACATATCAAAGGGCAATGAATAGTATCTTCCATGACATGATAGGCAAAAACATAAAAGTATATATAGATGATATAGTTGTAAAATCGGCAGAGGTAATGGAACACTTTGAACACCTAAGAGCCTCATTTGAAAGGATGATGAAACACAAGTTGAAGATGAATCCTCTAAAATGCGCTTTCGGTGTGTCAGTGGAAAATTTTATAGGATTTCTAGTACACCAGAGGGGGATAGAAGTAGATAAAAACAAAACAAGAGCCATAATTGATGCAAAAGCTCCTGCTAACAAGAAACAATTACAGAGATTCCTCGGCCAAATTAATTTCCTCAGGAGATTCATTTCTAACTCGGCCGGGAAGTTGGTATCTTTCTCTCCTTTGTCGCGTTTGAAAGAAGAAGATGAATACAAATGGGAGGAACAACACCAAAAGGCCTTTGATGCCATCAAATAGTACTTAGTAAACCCGCCAGTACTGATTCCCCCAAAGGAAGGAAGGCCGTTAAAGCTTTACATATCAACGGCTGAAAATTCCATTGGAATCCTATTAGCCCAGGAGAACAATCAAAGGCACGAGCAAGCAGTATACTACTTGAGCCGGTTTCTACTACCGGTCGAATGAAGATACACGGCCATCGAAAGGCTGTGTTTAACACTGTATTACACAACCATCAAGTTGAGGCATTACTTAATAACTGACACGATGTTAATAATTGCCCCAACAGACGTGATTAAGTACATGTTGAGCAAGCCTTACTTGAGAGGAAGGATAGGTAAATGGATCTTGGCGTTGTCAGAATTTACATTTGTATACATCCCCCAGAAAGAGGTAAAAGGCCAAGTGATAGCCGATTTCCTGGTCGATCATCCATCAGGAGATCCTATAATGGAATTTGACGCGATACACGAATCCAACCTGGTAGGATTGCTGCCATGGACTTTGGTTTTTGATCGATCAAGAACAGAAACAGCTAGCGGGGCAGGAATAATTATTATACCCCAAGGAGGGGATAAACAAGTGCATGCTTTCCAGTTGGAATTCCCCTGTACAAACAACCAGGCTGAATATGAGGCCCTGATAATAGGAATAGAAATGATACTAGAAATGGGCGCAAGGGAAGTTCTGATAAGGAGAGATTCACAGCTAGTAATCAACCAGCTAGGGGGCAAGTACAAATGCTTGAGTTGGCAGCTTATGCCACTATATACAGTCGCCTGCCAATTAATGGGATATTTTGATGATGTAATACTTTCTCATTGCCCACGAGAGCATAATGAAGAGGCTAATGAAATGGCTCAGTTAGCATCTGGATTAAGAATATTGGAGGGAACCAATGAAAGGACCATTTTGGTCCAGAAAAGATTCCCTGCCATCTATCAGAAGAAGAGTACAAGCTTTGAAAGTCATGACAGTTGGGGCACAACTGGAGGATTGGCGCACCCCACTTATGGAGTATTTGAGAATGCCAAACCTCCGGAGCAACAAAAGGTTGAAAATCACATCAAATAGGTACGTAATGATGGCCGGTGAATTATATAGGGAAAGCCTAGATGGAATGCTCCTAAGATGCATAAGCCCACATGAGGCCATGATGAGCATGGCAAAGGTACGTGAAGGAATACGCGGGGAGCATCAAGCTGGCATCAAAATGAGATAGTTAATAAGAAGACATGGGCATTACTGGCCTACAATCCTAAAAGATTGCATTAGGTATGCTAAAGGCTGTGAA
>JAUPMG010058290.1:0-27553 GCA_031762675.1 Pachysandra terminalis | reverse complement strand
CTTTTTTTTTTTTGAGGCTCTGATTTTCTTGTATAATATGTGTGTTTGGATATCCTGGAAATGTGGGTCTCACAAAAAATGTTTTAGTCAAACTCTTTGACTACAGAAAAAGAGCCCTTTTTTAATTTTTCGAGAAAAAAGAATTTGTAAAAAATAAAAATGAAAGGGGTGAGAGAACATGTTTTCCATCCTACACTTTACCACTAGGGGTGACAATGGGCCGGGTGACCCATCCGGCCCGATCAGCCCAGCCCTATGTTTGGGCAAAGGTTGGGAGCCCGTGCGGGTCGAAATTTAAGGCTTGATTAGTAAATATATATAAAGTTTACTTAATCTTATTATAATCCTTTGATTGTAGTTTAGAGGTGAGAATTACATGTTGCCTTGAAGACTTGTGTTCAAATTCTTATAACTACAAATTTGTAATATTTTTTGCCTATCAAGTAATAACTCAAATGTCATAATGGGCGGGCTCTTGAGAAATAACACAACGGGTAGGCTTGAGCAAGCATTGTTAAGCCCGAAGGTTTGGCCTAGCTGGATTCGGGCTAACATAATTTCATTTACATATAGGTAATGGTTCGGTCCGAGCCCGGCCTAGCTCAACTCTTTGCCATTCTTATTTATCACCAAAACTTTCTTTTTTTAGCAGTTATACAATGAAGAGTAAAATGGGCAAATAAAAAAACTTTTCTCATTCATTCTTATAAACCAAACATCAAAATCAAGTTTTTCTATCATGGTCATATTTTCTTGATATAACCAAGCAATTCTAAGAAAATTAAATTTCACTTGCCAACATTTTACTTATGGCATATTACTTTCCCAACTAACTTTTTTGACATACTCTTGGCATCCAAAGGGAGACTAAAGAAACGAAACTTCATTTCTCAATAGAGTCCAAATCTCCATTAAAGACAGGGATATACCCTATCTTATGGGCTTAAATAGTGGTAGTGCTGACCCATACAATTTAGATAGTCTTTGAAGGTAAACTTGAATAGTAAAAAGTACAAATTCCATATCCCATTAAGGTTTTTGGACTTTCCAGATACTTGATGATGCTTGTCTTCTTTACATGGAACATATATGGGTGGGTTCCTCCCCCACCCCCTCTTCTTTACTATTCAATTGTTTTTTTTTTTGGGTGACATGGACCCTGGAACCCTGACCTTTTCTAGTGAGGATAGATAGGGTAAACCCATATACATGATCTCACCCACAAGGATCATATATCAAGTAAATTCAGGGGTTTTTGATCCTACGTAGTGAGGATAGGGTAAATCCCGGATAGAGAGCATTTCGTTTGGTCTGCAAAGTTGGACCGTTGGTTGGAGCGCATGCTGTACTGCTTATATCCTGTATTGTAATGCTTGTACTCCATGCATTATAACGAGGTACCAGTATTACAGCACAGGATACAAGCGCACTCTAGGCTAACGGATCAGACAAAATGTTCTCCCTCAGATACATGACCCCCCACTCACAAGGATCTTATATCAAGTAAACTGAGAGACTCAACAATTCAAGAAGTAGAGATCCCAGATTCGAGTCTCCCGACTTATCTGATGTATGGTCTTTCAGGGTGGGGTCATGTATCCGAGGTTTACCCTATCCCACTAAATGAGGTTGGGTCCTTGGGAGTTTACGTTGAGAAAAAAAAAAAAAGAAGAAGAAGAAGAAACCACGAAGACTCAAAACCCGAGACCTCCAGTTTCTGAACTGGAGAGAGTAACTATTGAGCTAAACAGTGTGGGTTAAAAATGATAATTGCCTATAGCATTTATTATTAACTAGAACTTAGGTCCGCCCCATCCTATGGGTATTAATGGACCCAACTTGAGTGAAAATATGTGTTGGCCGGACCCATGCCCATGGCTGCCCTGAAAAAGGAATCCCAACCCAATTCACAGTGAGTTGCATGACCTGCCCATCTCTATTATTATTCCTTGGGAATACCAGCTTCATAGGCGGCCAAGTATTACATCATCCACACACATATCTCACTTGCATCAGTCAACATCTCTCAAGATCAGTGGCAGATGATAATGTAGCTAGTGGTCCTTCTCTGGTATTCACTGCACAATGATCATATCTGACTCAATAAATAATAGAGAGCATCACAGTGCTCAAAGCAAAGTTATCAAACCAATGGGGACAAGAGTCACATGACAACCAAACGCCAAATCAATCTTTCACTTAGAACCTACATGTATGCATGTAAAAAATAAAAAATAAAAATTAAATCAAATTAAAAAAAATAAAAATTCTTTCTTCTGTTCAGGTAATAGGCCTTCAAAAGAACTATTGCTTCAAAGTAAATCAAGATTACAATACAACAGTAATACCCCCCAAACCCAAATCTACAAAAAGGCATGTTTTGTTCTGTAACAACCCTTATTTTGCTTCTAAAATGCCCCGCAAAACAAGCATAGCTATGGAGTTCTCCATATATACCCAGATGAGTGTAGGACCTTATGGTTTATCTACCCACTCGTTGCTTCCGGCAGCGATCCTACCTGAACCCCGGCCACCACCCATTTTGCCGAATGAACCCATAGTCGACAAGCCCTTGAAGCTGCTGCTGCCTTCACTGAAGTTCTGGGATCTCCTTGACCTTCTTGACTTTGAGGGGTTTATGTCACTGTCTGTGTCAATGTCGATCTTGATCTTGGCCACCACAAGCTGGGAAATGTTGCTTCGGCAGAAGGGGCACACCGGGGCGGTCAGGCATGCAGTTGCGGAGTTGGGCTTGTTGTGGCAACACAGGGCCAACGTGCAATGTGCACACATCTGATGGCCGCAACCTTGCACCTCAATTGTGCATACCTGGTCAAAGCAAATGCAGCAAAGCTCCGTCTCACTTGCCTGCATGAGAATGTCCCAATTAGGCGGAAAGCAAGTATAATAATCGATGTTTCAGCTCCTGTACTTTTCATAGTTCATCGAGCTTTGATTGCATAAGAGAATGATAATTTCTTTTTTTCGTCTTAAACTTACAATGGTCACGACCAAAGCAAATGAACAAGCCACCATGGAACGACCATTGGGAATTTGGCTAAGTTTCCATAAATGGCTAGAGTTCTATGATCTTTATGTGAACACACAGTATGTTAAGTATCGGCTGATCCCGAGTCGGATTGGCTGATAGAACTCGGGATTGGCTTGGGATGAGTCACGATCCCAAGCCAATCCCGAAAATTGCTAAAGTTCTTTGACTCAGTCTCGGTTTCAGACGAGCTATATTGGATCGTCCGACACCCCTCAAAATTTTTATAATTTAAAAAAATATATATATTTTGGGCCATGTTCGGATCGGCTGATCACCGATCCGATACCGAGTTTAAACACTATATGAACACATACTAATCTATATCAAAGGTCTATAAATGGAAAAGGAAAAGGTAAGGTTGAAGTGTTTTATTTTTTTCAAAAAAAAAAAAAAGAAGAGAGAAATCAACTAAAACAAATAATCTACTTCTTGTGTTGCCCGATTAAATGAAGCTTATTTTCCAACATCCCATTCTGTTTATCTTGAAGAACAAATAAAATGTTTCATAGGACAATTTCTACAGCTTTAGAAATAAATTATTTTCACAATGATGATATTCATTTTGTATTTGTTTATAGATTCTAAATTGGGAAAGACAATTACTACAAAGCAACGATGGGTAAGAACAAATTACCTCCGAAATATTGTCATCGGTGTCAATATCAGAACGTGATGGGGATGGAGGCAAGTATGCTGTCTCCTTCAAGATGTTCTTCTCCCTCTCCTTGTTTGCATCCATTAAGGCTCTCTCTAACAGGATCTTTGCCTCGGGATTAAGCTCACTAATGAACTTTAAAGGCGATGGCCAGACAAGAGGTTCTGCCGATGCAGGATTTAGCAGTGCTGCACATGCTCCATGCTTGCACTTCAGAGCAACTACATAGGGTATTCTCCTGCATAAAACCCAGTATATGACAATAACTTCACTTCCAAATCTTGGTAAACTTTAACTAGGGATCAGATATAGTAATGTTCACATCTCACTCATCAAACAAATGGGATGATGACTCGGTCATAAACAAAGTGGTTGATCAGGATCAAGCAATAATAATAAACATAGTAAAACAAAGACCAAAACAATGCACACAGATATATGTGGTTCGGCAAAGCCTTCGTCCACGGGAGAGAAGAAGTTTCCATGCGGTCGAAAACGAATTAGGGTTATAACTTATACTCCTACTTGATATTTAAGGCAAATCCCCAATATACCCTTATACTCCGCTTCGCTCCTCCCAATGGGACTCCCTCAGGGAAGCCCTTGGATCTAGAGACTAATGAATATGAGCCACCCATTATCTCTAACAAAGGTTTAAATTATCGGCCAATACCCTTATATATCGGCTGATACGTAAAGGTATCGGCCGAGTTGTATCGGATTTGAGGGCAGCCAATATGAACCTAATTGTAAAGGTATTGGTCGATACATGTCAAAGTGCTTTGATTTCTTAATGATGTCAGCCGATATGAGATACATATCAGTTTTGGAAGGACCAATATCCAATATGAAACTAATACTTTAAACCTTGGTCATAAACAAGAGAGCTCTAAGGGCTTTGCGGTCAAGCTAGTTAAAATTTCAATTCACATATTGAATTTCACAGGAGTATCTCTTCGAACTTACCAAAACTAAGTATAGATCACATTAGATGGATCAAAGAAAACAAAAATGACTTCATCAATGGTACATCAGAAATTAACTATATTTTCTAATAGGATATGAAACTATATATACATCTTCTTTGCAGCTTACCCAGATGAATCTCTTTGAAGCCGATCCGCGCCCCATGCAAGCAATTCCCGGACACAATCCAAAGAACCACCACGAGCCGCTAAATGAAGTGGGGTGCTCCCTGGGCATCTGCAATCAAGACTTCATCAATGAAAAAAAAAACAAGATATCTCCTAAACTACAATACAGAAAAGACCTTAGATTCTTAATTTCTTACCCATATTGACCGGTTGAAGCGCAAACAAGAGCTCCTCTGTCTAACAGAATATGAATGCAATCGGGCCGTCTTTGACGAGCTGCAAGGTGTAGCGGAGTTGCTCCGCAAGCATCGCTTACATTCACAAATCTTGTAAATCCCCTTTAATACAATCCCAACAACAAAAGAATTAAAATTATTAATCTTTAAAGATGTAGATATCGGATGCAGAGAGAGAAAAAACAGAGACCCACCAAGAATCTGCAACAGGGGAGGAATGTGCAGCAGAAAGAATGGCTTCCAGGCAGTCTGAGTGGCCATGGTAAGCAGCATAGTGCAAGCAGGTTCTTCCATGTAAGGAATCAAACATCAAAATCTATACAAATTTGAAGATAACCCAGATCAATATCTCCATTACAGTCAAATATACAAGAAAAAAATGAACAAGAAAATTCATAATATACATCTATCACATACATTTGCCCCTGCTTGTAGAAGTTTTTCCACGCAGGCGATCTTCCCGTGCATTGCGGCCAACATAAGCGGAGTCTAAACCAAAGGAAAAACATGAAATTAAACAACAGAAAACGAAGAAAAAAAAAGAAAATGATTAAATCCAGATCACGCAAGAGTTTTTCTTTTTTTTGCCAAGACAAACGTCAAGGGAAAGAAAAAGCTTACCTGCTTATGACGATTCAAGATATCTGGATGAACAGATCGCTCCAAAATCATTGAAAGAACCTACCCACCATTGAATCCATCATAACCGACAAAACCCATCAATTAAAACTCGAAAATTTCCCAAAAGAAACCCATAAAATCCCAGTAATTTAAAATAAAAATGAACAAAAGACCATCAAACAAGAAAAAAAAACCCACCTGGATCTGACCAGTTGCAGCAGCTACATGCAGTGGAGAGAGTCTACCATAACTGGTGGATTGATGCAAGAGACTACAGTCTCTGTCCAATAGAGCTTCAATAGTTTCCAAGTCTCCAACTTGAACAGCAGTGAAGAAGCCATGTTCATGACTCGTTCTGCAACTTAGTCCCTGACCCATATCCCCTCACCCCCTCCTGGTCAACCTGCTCGAGACTCAGAAGGACAGCTAATCCCGAATCCAGTAGAGAGTTTACTCGCTACAATTCGGACACACTTCTGCGGTCCACTAGAAATCCTCCCTCTACGGTGCGCAGTTAACCCACCGGAGAGACACTCCACCTTATCATGAGCCACCTTCCTCAGGGGGTGGTGGTTGCGGCGATCGTCCAAAGGGTAAGTGACACTTTGAAAGTTTTATAAGAGACAGAAACTGAGAGAGAGAGAGAGAGAGAGGGAGACAGAGAGCTCGGAGTTTGTAACTGACCGTTGTAAGGTCGGGCAGCGTGCCGTGTGCTTCCGGGCAGCTGCTACGACTGGCCGGGGCAGCCAGTCAGATATTTTTTTCCGGGTCATTAGATTCCGAATAAATCAGTAGTTGTCCAAAAGCCTTTGCCCAAGACTGAATACAAGATATTAGATTAGATTATTCAATGCGGTTTTTGAGCAGAGATCAAGGCCGTTTAATATAATAAATTTTAATCCATTATTGGGTTTTGATTCGAAATTATTCAAGAATGTATAATTATATATTATTTAAAAATATATTTTTTAAGTCGGTTTTGGATCTCTAAGGCTCTGTTTGAAACTTTGAATAAATTTTAAAGTTTTTGTTTTCATGGAAAATTATAAATTACAGAAAAGTATTTTTATAAATTTTAAAAAAACTGAAAAATAACTTTCAAAAAATCTAACAGAAGTCATTTTCCGTCATGACTCGAGACCTTTTTTCTTAAAGTTCTTCTAAAATTTCTCTCTCTCTCTCTCTCTTTCGTTCTACCTTTTTCCCTAAAGTTCTTCTAAAATTTCTCTCCTGTCCCTCTCTCTCTCTTTCTCTCTCTCTCTCTCTATCCTTTTTTTTTTTGTTCCCCAAGGTATCCCCAGGCTTCGCCCAGGATTATTCCTCCGAGGTACTGTGGGGCGTCTAAGCGGGACCTCTTTTAACAAAGTTTGCTGCATTTACAAAGACTCGATACTGAGACCACTTGCTTAAGCGACCCGAGCCCTTTCCACTCGGGCCAATTTTCGTTAGTTCTTTCTGTGGTGACTTATGTGGGCGGGTGTGAGTGGGCGGGTGCGCGATGCACTGGGCGAGTTACCGGTTGCACAATTTTTCATCGCCTGGGCAGGTGAAGGTGATGTACTTATATGTATATTCACACCTTACTATGACATAACGCGTTCTGAGGCCTAATGGTGGCTAAAGGGAACAAAACCTTGAGTGGGCGAGGAGGTCGCGAGTTCGACTCCTGGCAGCTACAAAGAGGACAATATTGTTGTGGGAGGGGCTCTGCTACGCTGCGCTGTGCATCTCTGATCTCAAACAACGCGTTCGGGTGCCTCAGTGGTAGGTAGCCCGAAACAAAGCCTTGACGGGGAGAGCCAGAGAGGTCGCGTGTTTGACTCCTGGTATGCACCAAAGAGGACAATATTGTTGTAGGAGGGGTTCTGCTACGCTGCGCTGTGCATCTCTGATTTCAAACAACGCGTTTCAAAGTCGTGATGGCCGTGAACCCAATCAAAACTCCGCAGTTAAGCGTGCTTGGGCAAGAGTAGTACCACGATGAATGACCCTCTGAGAAGTCTGATTCGAATGAGCCAAAAACAAACAATATTGTGTCGAGTGGAGTAAATCGTTACACCCTCTCTCTCTCTCTCTCCCACACAAAACTCTTCTATCTTTCACACACAAAATATTTTAATCCATTATTGGGTTTTGCTTTCTTCTGACCTGTGTACTCTTTCTTTCTTTACACAAGTCTCTATATTGAAAGTATAATCCTTGCGGAAATGATATCTAGTCCCAAATATATTAGTAAAATTTTGAAAATTGTTTTTGTTTTCCTATTTTACCCCTAAACTTTGACAAAATTTTTATTATTTTATCTTAAAAAGCACGTAATTACAACATATTTTTTAGAATAAGCAACTTATTATAGACGTGAATAAATACTCCCATTGTGATTGGGTAACTAATCAAAAGTTCTTGCGCAAAAACACAAACAGAACAAACGCAACCTTAGCCTAGTATGAATCTTTTGATGTTTGGGGATGATCTGACACGGGCTAAAGGAATGTCTTCAAAGAGATAGTTATATAGGTGTGGATGTGTTTACCTGTGAATATATATGATATAGACAGTAAACTATTTGGGAAAGTAAGATGAGGATTCATACTAAATCTAATGTGTTGAGATTATTTTGGGTATAATGATAATGATATAAATAAATTTTTGTCAAGACCCATGGACGTGTAGTACTCATAATATTTTATATATATATAAAAGGGGACCTAGTGATGGCATGGGATTCGTCATATAGGATAGACCTACTTCATAAAAATCACAGGTAACCTAGGAAAGAATAATAGACTTGGGGTTTACAATTCATTAGTTACCACTTACCAAGCATTTGTTGACATATTGGGTCCTGTCCTTTGGGTAGATCCAAAAGAATAATCTAATTTTGCAAGTTGCAACTAATAATGTATATCAACCACCGATGTGTGGCTCAGTTGGTAGTAAGTTGGGCTCTAGTGGGCATCTCCGGAGACAAGTATGGAGTTCGAATCCCACTAGAAGCACTCGTGGCCAAAAATTTACCGTCAATGCTCCCGCCCTGAACGTGGATTAGTCCCACACCTATGTGGGTGTGGGGACACCGCGTGGTTAAGACCCAAAAAAAAAAAACTAATAATGTGTATCACTTGCAAAAACTGCAAATGAAATTAATCATTTTATTATCCCCACTTAGGAGCTCTTCTATCATGCCAAAAGCAAGAGAATCCCCTTTCACAAATATCAATTTTTTTTTTACAACCATGATGAAAATTGGTGATCTTGTAAGATGCAATATAGTTTCACTCCCAAAATATTTAAACTATCCAGGTGATCCGTCACAATGTGAATGAAGGGAAAGCAAATTGTCTGTGATATTTGGTAAAATGTTTCCTATGGTACCAATTGAAAAATGCCATGTAAGTACTATTAAAAAGGGTGACCAACTATTTCTAAAAACCTAAGAGATATATCAACTTCAAGCCGACTTTCATATTAACCGGTAACGGTTTGTATACATGGCATCCCATGATTAATGCTACTGGGTTGTAGATATTATTGTATATAAATTCTATCTTATGCTACTCCCCAAAACTAAAACAGGAAAAAAAATCAATGATTATATATATGTGTGTGTTTGTATATTATCACTGATGATCCAATGGGGATAAGGTGATATATATTGTTTAAAAAAAATATGTTCAATTTGTATAGGTGTCTGAAAATCTTTGTTTGTATATGCATTCAGTTGCGTATTAAAATTCTCAAGACAATTATATAATCCAATGGATCAAAGTTTAATCACAAGATATTTATGCGCGCGCGCACACACACATATATATAAGCAAATCAAGATATGAACTCTCAGTACTCTTCAAAGAGAAACTTCCTTTGAGATGTCATACTTAGGCTTAAGGCGTGTTTGACGTTGCTTCTTGGAATGAGAAGCGATTCTTTTGAAATTGATTCTTATGAAGTGTTTCATAAAAACTTCTTCATAGGAATAAAAGATGTTTGGTAAACACCTATTGAAAAAGCATTTTCAAGCTAGATTTGTGAGAAGATTGTATAGAGTAGGAAATCTACTTAGTAGGAGTTTTGTTTGTGAAGATAGTATGGGTAAAATAGGTATTTTAAATTTTTTTAAAGGGGCATATAAGACCATAAGACATATTTTATTAAAACTTCAAACTAATTCCCGCAAACGTGATTTCAGAAGCAGAAAATAATAGTTTCAAAAAAAGCAACGTTTGAATGAAATAATTCTTGTAGAATCGCTTTGCTCTTGGGTTCACCAAACGTTTATTTATCTTTTTGAAGCGCTTTTGAATTCAAGAATCACTTCTAGGGCTCGAAGAAATAATGACAAACACGACCTTATATTGAGTTCCCATTTGAGACCGGAAGCCAGCCACCTTCACGAGAGCATACCAACAAGCCTAAGGGAACAAAGGGTATAGTAGGAAGAAAAATAAATTTAGTTTTCTTCTTAAGTGTGGGGTATGAAAAAAAAAAAAAAACGTGTTTGGAGTTCGCTTTTTGGAAGGAGAAACGATTCCTTTAAAATTGATTCTTATAAATTGCTTCATAAAAATTGTTTTTAGAAGAATAAATGATATTTAGTAAACAATTATTGAAAAAACGCTTCCAAGTTAGATTTGTGAGAAGCTTGTGTAGAGTAGAAAATCTATATTCAGTAGAAATATGTTCGTGAAGATAACATGGGCAAAATAAGTATTTTAAAAGTTTTAAAGGGACATATAAGATCATAAGATATATTTTATTCATGAAGATAACATGGTAAAATAGGTATTTTAAAAGTTTTAGAAGGGCATATAAGACCATAAGACATATTTCATTAAAACCTCAAACTAATTTTTGTAATTGTGATTTTAAAAGCAGGAAATAGTAACTTCAAAATAATCAATATTTGAATGAAGTGATTTCTGTGGAATCGTTTTTCACTTGAGTTTACCAACTGCTTATTTATTTATTTGAAACGCTTTGGGACTCCGGAATCGCTTCTACGGCCAGAAAAAGCAATGCCAAACACGCCATAACAATCATAAAGATACTGTGGTTAGATTACAAAAAAAAAAAACAAAAAGAAAGAACCAAAAAGAAAAAGACGAAGAAGTAACTTAGAAAACCAGGAGCTTTCATTGGTAATTCAAAAGTGATTTGAGACATAAAACGTAGAGCAATAGATTAGTCATAGAAAAAATAGAGAGAAATAGGACATGATTATGCTTGGGGGAATTAAAACCTTTGAACAATACAATTGTTGTATTGTAAGGCTCTGGATCGGACCGGTATGAATCGATTGATACAGTCGATTCAGTGATCGATACAATCAGCCTGGTGTTTATTTTATTTTATTTTTAAATTGGACGATCCAAATTGGTTCCTACTGATATCATCAGTCCGGTCGATCCATTTCTTTTTAATTTAAAAAAAAATTGGCGATCCACTTTTTATAATGGATCCGAACCAGACGATATCATCGGTCTGAACCTAGATCAACCCGGACTCTCTGAACCGGGATCAGCCGATCCCCAGACTTTAAACCTTGGCTTCAAAGCAAGAGCGGCTGCATATTTGGAACGTGGACGGCGATTGCGCATGGGTTAGCATGAAAGCTTGTTATTTTAAGTAAGAGAGGAGCCAATGTGGAGACATCAATTTCAATTTTCTTCTTCTTACACTTTACAAGTCGCACAGCAGGATTATATTAGCAAATTAAAAGATTAATATCATTGACCCATAAGACTAGCTTTATTTAATATATATATATATATATTTGTTCACATGTACATATCATATGATACGTACATATTTTTAGAGGGTGGGTGGGGAGGAATTGATTGATATGCTTTTAGATTTTTTTGGTCTGATGAATGTAGTTGAAGTTTAGGACTGGTCGCGGACCTGGCTTGGTGGGTTCTTACTGGGCTGGATATGAAGTATATAGTCAATCCAGTCCAACCTGAAGCCCCTCTTATGAAAACATCGGCTCGGGCCGTTAAACCATTAATATTTTAGGAAAGGGTGTAAATTCTCTTATTTTTGCCTAACCTAGCCTTATTGATTTGGGCTGTAAATAGGGTGGGTTGGGCCTGGTTTTACCCAAACTAAAATCAGCTGGCCTGAACCCAGTCCAATCCAACCCAAATCCAAACCGAGTTCAATTTGTTGAATTCGGGTCGGTCCAAATTAAATGAGAAGGCTATAAAAAGTTAAAAAAATAAAAGAGAAGAAAAAATTACTTTTTTATAAAGTTCATATAACATTGTATATAGTTTTTATATTCCTTATATAATATTGGTCTAGGTCGAGTTAAAAATGCTAAAAAATGTTGTTAAAAAAAAAAAGAATAACAAGAAATTTATACATTTTATAAAGTTCATATAACATTTTATATTTTTTATATATATTGTGTTGAAAATGCTAAAAAATGTTATAAAAGAAAAAAGAAGAAGAAATTTATACATTTATAAATTAACATAACATTATATTTATATATTCCATCGGTCTTGGCCAGGCTCAACTTCGGGTTCAAAATTGAGCCCGGCCCGAACGTAAACCCAAACCTAAACTAAGTTATGAGTTCGGGCTCTTATTCGGCTTGGGTCGGGTGGTCTGGGCCAAACTTACAACTATTGATATATAAATTGTCCAAGGACATCATAATTGGGCCGGGCTACCCAGGATTTTTGATCCACCTGGCCCATATACAGACCTAAGCTGAACCGGTTGACAGTCTGTGTAAAGACTTTGACTCGGGCTCGGCTCATTAGTTTTCCGAATCAATCCAGTTATCTTATGCCCAATATCGTAGATGATTGACACGTGTTGATGTGAGGAGGACTCTTCTCATACTCCTTGCGTTACCGGGGGTAGCACCGTCACCGCTCACCAGCCTTAAAATGCGAAGTTAGGGTTTTTCTTTGTGTCCATCTCTTCTACTCGCCGATCTCTCTCGTCTGCAAATCGAAGGTCAGCTTCAAACAGAGGTATGCACTCACAAACTCTTCTGATTTTTCACTGTTCTTGGATTCTACAGAAACCCTAGAATTCATCAAATCAAACTGCTTGTTGTGCTTTGTATTTGTATTGTCGTTAAATTTCTTATAGGGTTTTTTCCTACTACAGTTCATTTAGATACGGTTTGCCATTACAGTTGAAGAGTTCATCGCTTGTCGTTCAATACAAACCCTAAATAACTATTCTCGGGAAAAACTAGAACGAACATGAGAAATTCTACGTTCATTGAGAGTTTTAGAGCTTCTTTTTTCTTTAGATTGAAACGGTAAGCAATAGAAGTCTCTAGTTGATTTTTCAGTGTTCTTCGATTGCACAGACTAGAATTCATCAAATGAAGCTGCCTTTTGTGTTTTGTATTGTCATTAAATTTCTTCTAGGGTTCTTTCCTTCTGCAGTTCAATTAGATAGGGTTCGTTATATACAAACCCTAAATAACTATTCTCTGGAAAAAAGAGAACGAGCATGAGAATTCTAGGCTCATTGAGAGTTTTAGAGTTTCTTTTTTGTTTAGATTGAAACGTTAAACAATAGAATTCTCTTGTGAGGGCGTTGAGTTTGTGTTTGAGCTTGTATTTGTGATTGTATAACGTTGTAAGCAGGTAATGGCTCCTCCACAGCCCAAGAGCGGTTTGTTCGTTGGATTGAACAAAGGTCACATCGTTACGAAACGGGAATTGGCTCCTCGCCCTTCTGCACGAAAAGGGGTATGTTTCTTAACTATTGTGATGAATTGTTTTGGTTATTAGATTGTGTTTTTCCCTAACTTAAGTTGTTTTTAAGAGTGTCTCTATTCTCTAGTGGGTTAGAGGTGGGGTTTGTGTTATGTGGGGGGTCAGGGCTTAATGATTGGTAGGAGGGACAGAGCGCACTCAAGGGATCTTGGGGGACAAGAGAGGGGTTTTTGCTGTGCAGAGGCGTTGAGCTTTTCACGTATGTGTTGTTTCTACCATTGAGAATGAGGGTATATATGGTAGTGGGAAAGTAATGGTTTGTTACAATTCCGTTAGTTGTTATGGCGGCTAGGCATCTAGGATCCTCCTTTGAGTGAGGCTGCTGGGGGTGGGTCCCGAGTAGTGTGCTTCTGTCCTAGGCCTCCAACCCATAGGCCTACGGTATTCCCCCGCAATTACCCTCTTGTAGGATCAAAAGTTGTAGTTTGGTTGCTTCGCATGGGTGACACATGGCACGAGGTGGACCGTCCATCTGGCTAGTCCATTTGGGTCATCTATAGAGCCAGATTTGATTGTATGGATAAAAAATTTGTAGCACTCTTTGTTCTCAAGTATCCTTCATTCGTATCTGCAATGGACTAGAATTAAGTGATTAAATAGACAAAAGAGTTTCATAACCCTTTGAATTGGTTGATTACCTTGGTTTACATTTTTCTTCTTCTTTATTTTACCTATAGATGTCGTGTTTCAGAAAACAAGCAAGAGGGTACATTTTGTCAGGAATCTCATACGGGAAGTTGCTGGGTTTGCTCCCTATGAGAAGAGAATCACTGAGCTCTTAAAAGTTGGGAAGGACAAGCGTGCTCTTAAGGTAGCTAAGAGAAAGTTGGGTACTCACAAGAGAGCGAAGAAGAAGAGAGAGGAAATGTCTAATGTTCTTCGAAAGATGAGGTGAGCTTCTCCTGCCCTTTTCTATGGAAAAGATCATGAATTATATACATACATAAAATAAAAGTGTGAATACTGTGATACTTTAAGACATCTATAATCGTTACACACATATTTGATGACTGATGGATGCAACTCATGTGTTTATACACTTGCATTTGATTGCAATAACCTTTTATTTATTATATGATATTTGGATGCATTCTCTTTTTGCATTTACTCGGTATGGATTGTTTGCTTAATTGAACATTTTATGGTATGGTTCTACGGACCTCAACAGTCCAGTCCAAAACCGTGATACAAACTTTTGATCTGGACCGGTCTGGTAACAGCTGATCCTGACCGGTACCGCTTGTCTGGCAACCAGTCTGATCTGGTCCAAATTTTTTAAATTTGAAAATTTGATTGCGGTCCATGCTTATAGACATGCACATATCTGGTCCAATAATTCAATGTTCAACACCCCCGAAGATATCTGACCATTAGCTCTACACTTTCCACATCCTTCCATATATGTAATGCAACAGCCACTTGAGGTCTACATTTTGTGAATTATGTAACTGGTGATTTATGGACGATTGTACCATCTAAAGTCTTCTAGCATACTGCTCACTTGCACTCTCAGGTGATGAGGGCTAAATAGGTAACTGCCATCTCTCCTTGATGTACATGTTGGCTCCTTGCTTGATCAAAAAGTAGGTTGAAGAACCTATTGAAGAAAATGGTTTTTGTCACTTCACCTTCATTATAGATTTTGGAGTTGATCCCTAATGCAGTGTTGCAAGTGATTTTAGCTGTCATAAGACTTGCACATGGCTATGCTGCCCTTTTGTTTTTGTATGGTTCTCAAATGAATGAATGTTTATACAGTTTCTAAACTTAGATATGTCGGATGGTGGTGTTATGTATATGCAGGTCTGCTGGAGTGTCTGAGAAGAAGAAATAATGCATCCAAGTTTTATCGGTGTAGCGTTGTGGGGGAGTGAGTAAAATTATGCAATATAAAACTGTTTCAGTTTCTATATTCCATTAAGAACTAGTTACATTTTTGGCAGCTTTGTAATATTGAGGTGGGATTGTGTTTAGATATTTTTTTACCAGATAATCACTGATCGGATTTGTGCCCGAGCAACGGGTTTCACATATCTCCTTTAATTGATCGAAGGGATGGCCATAAATACAAATTTTTTCATCCTGTAACTTGTTTTTTCTGGCTGAGGTTGTGATCTTGTGGTTTGCTAATCTTTTGGTCGGAAGAAAGATGAATATTGTACAAGTACCAAAAAAGTATGGAAGCTTTTTGATGGGCCGATGGTAGAGGATCCTGATCATATTCCAACTGTTTTTATTTTGGTGACGTGGAAACTCCCGACTCCACTTGGTGGGACAGAGTAAACACTGGATACATGACCCTACCTACAAAATACGTATACTAGGTAAATCTGGAGATTCGAACCTGGGATCATATATTAGGTAAGTCAAGGACTTGAACTTAGGACCTTCAGTTTCTGGGATGGAGAGCTTGCCATTTGTGCTAATCTGCGAACGAACTTAATAATGCCTATGGTAATAGAATTAGAGTGAGAAGATTCAAACCAAAATCAAAGCCAAACGTTTAAATCAGGATGGCTTTGTTTAAATCTAGTTTAGAACAACAGCTCGAGTCATTGGCAACACTTCATTACTCGTAAGAAGCCACTTTCTATAATAAGAAAATGCAACTAAGTACACAGCCTGAAGCCTTAGCCTTTTGCGTCTCCCCTTCACGGAGTTCCCAGCGATGGATATATAGAGCCGAGGATCTGTCTTAAGGGTCTTCTCTCATGAAGAGCAAGAATGATCTTCGGAAGCTATGGTAGCCTTCTGATGATCTTCACCATGAATCGGATGGTTGAGATCACCCAACTAGGAAGGAGTTATCAAGTTAAAAATGGAAATTAGATGTGTCGCCGTCATGAAAGCCTAAACCCTAAAAAATTCTCGAGTCCCCATTTTCCTGTACTTGGTATTGGTGATGCACAAACTGGTAAATGACATAAACTGGCAATTAATTAATTGGTTTGCACAATCAGTGGATTCGAGTACTTGCTTTCACTGGCCTAAATCAATAAAGACCGTTCCAATGAAAGGTTTTCAAGGATACAAAGAGAGAAAAGGGTTAAGATCAGTCATGAATGGTTCAGAAATATAACACAGAACTTAGTAAGTTTCAGAAAAATGTTTCTAAGACAACACTCAGCAAGTTCTCAGAGGATGTTCAAATGTTCAGAATTTCGATCCTTCCTTCTGATGCCCCATCATCCTTTTATAGTCCCAGACTCATTATTTTAACCGTTTGCAACGTTTCATGAACGGATTGAAGACGTTTGGTTGAACAGATGTTTTGGAATTGAATATTCAATATCCCAACGTCTAATTTAATATATAACGTTTCAATGTTAATTTAATGAGTATAACGTTATAAAAGTAATGATACATTATAGTTCTGTATTGATTCAAGTCTTTTAATGCTTCAAGATCTTCGAGGATCTTGACAAGACTTATCTCTCTGGCCCTCCATTCGTAAAAGTCTTAAGATTTATTTCCCCCTATGTGAGTGACTTTTGAGTCATTAAAATGATTATCTCGAAAATGTGTTTTCAGAATATCAATGATTTTGATATGATAACAGGTTATTTCGAGATGTATTCTCAGAATACAAAATACTGGTTGTTTCGAGATGTTTTCTCGAAACATAAAATACTGGGTGTTCGTGGCATAACCTCGAAATATCGATGGTAATAAATTCATGTTCCCTTTCGAGTATGTGATTCGAGATCTATGTCTTTTAGTAGGACTTCGAAATACGTTGTTAAATTCGAGATAATTCTCTCTGATTGGGCTTTTTTCGAAATATATACTTTCAGATAATATTCAAAATTCTAATTTATATATTCTTTGAATGTAATTACATATTTAACTTTGCCACGTGTCAATATATGATTAAATTAAATAATTTTCAAATTGACTCATCATCTGCAGCTCAGCATTTCTCTGTGTAAACCCGGAACCCTAGTAATGCACAATCCTGAACCCCACTAATGTGAACCCTAGTAATGCACTATAGCCTTTCACTTCTCTATCTATAATAATAGACAACATTATAATATAAGTTCCCCCCTTATCTTCCTTCTTTTCACCTCTCTAAAACCCTAAAAACTAGTCGTCGGTGTACCATGTCTGAGCTTGAACTCTCACGTTCCGAGAAGAAAAAGAAGAAAAATCGCAGCAAGGAAGAAACCCCAGATGGCAAAGAAGCTGCCAATGCTCTTGTTTCCTTTGATTCCGATCCCACACAGAAAGACCACGGTGATTACCTGATCAAGCCCCAGAGCTTCACTCCTTCCCTCGACACCTCTCAATGGCCGATCCTCCTCAAGAACTACGATCGCCTCAACGTCCGGACCGGTCACTACACTCCTCTCCCTTCCGGCTTCTCTCCTCTCAAGCGACCCCTCGCCGAGTATATCCGGTACGGTATTCTCAATCTCGACAAACCTGCAAACCCTTCGTCCCACGAGGTCGTGGCTTGGATCAAGCGTATTCTCCGTGTCGAGAAAACCGGTCACAGTGGAACCCTTGATCCCAAAGTTACAGGTAATCTCATTGTCTGCATTGATCGAGCTACTCGTCTTGTGAAATCCCAACAAGGAGCTGGAAAAGAGTATGTCTGTATCGCTCGGCTCCATTCCAAAGTCCCCGATGTGGCTAAGGTAGCTCGAGCTCTTGAAACCCTAACCGGTGCCGTGTTTCAGCGCCCTCCATTGATTTCAGCTGTGAAGCGACAGCTTCGAATTCGAACCATTTATGAAAGCAAGCTTCTTGAGTTTGACCCAGATAAGCATTTGGTCGTATTTTGGATTTCATGTGAGGCGGGTACTTATGTGAGAACGCTTTGTGTTCATCTGGGTTTGATTCTCGGTGTTGGGAGTCATATGCAGGAGCTCCGGCGAGTCCGGTCTGGGATTTCCGGTGAGAAAGATAACATGGTGACAATGCATGATGTGATGGATGCTCAATGGGTTTATGATAATTATAGGGATGAGAGTTATTTGAGGCGGGTTATAAAGCCGCTTGAAGTATTGTTAACAAGTTACAAGAGATTGGTTGTGAAGGATTCGGCCGTGAATGCTATATGTTACGGTGCGAAATTCATGATTCCTGGGTTGCTGAGGTTTGAGAATGGTATTGAGA
Source organism: Pachysandra terminalis (assembly GCA_031762675.1). Taxonomy (NCBI): domain Eukaryota; kingdom Viridiplantae; phylum Streptophyta; class Magnoliopsida; order Buxales; family Buxaceae; genus Pachysandra; species Pachysandra terminalis. The sequence goes on along the minus strand of JAUPMG010058290.1, from coordinate 9,026 downwards.
ATGGCGAGGAAGTTGTGTTGATGACAACCAAGGGGGAAGCGATTGCATTGGGTGTTGCGGAGATGACTACGGCCGTGATGGCTACTTGTGATCATGGTGTGGTGGCGAGGATTAAAAGGGTGGTGATGGACAGGGACACTTACCCAAGGAAATGGGGATTGGGTCCTAGGGCATCGATGAAGAAGAAGCTGATTGCCGATGGAAAATTAGATAAGCGTGGAAAACCAAACGAGAAGACACCATCGGAGTGGCTGAGGAATGTGGTGCTTCCTACTGGAGGGGATTCTATGGTTGCAGGGCTTGCAGCTGTGGCTGAACCAGTTTCAGTGGAGGTGGAAGCAGGTATTGTTGAGGAAGAGAAGAAAAAGAAGAAAAAGCGCAAGGATCGAGGGGATGGGGAGGGTCGCAAGCGCAAAGTGGAGGAAAACGGTGATAGCCCTGATGCAGTGACTGCTAAGAAATTAAAGGTCGAAGAAGTTGAGGAAATGGAAGAAAAGAAGGTGAAGGTGTTAAAGGTAAAAGATGAGATGAAGGAAGAGATCGTGGAGGTAATCGAGATTGAGAAGAAAGAGAAAAAGAAAAAGAAGAAAAAGGACAAGAGGAGTGGTGATGCTATCTCCTCCAATGAGGAGAAAGCTGAGAAGGAGAAGAAAAAGAAGGACAGAGAAAAGGGTGAATCTGGTTCATCTGATGAGGAGAAGTCCGAGAAGAAGAAAAAGAAGAAGAAGAAAAGCAAAGAGTCTGAAGATGGTCGTTCCTCTGAATTGCCTACAAGCACGGGCGGAAGTGACAAAGAAGCAGATAGAAGTGAGAAAAAAGAAGAAGAATAAAGATGCTGCAGAACAGGGCTAGATGAAAGGATCTGAGACTCATCTTTTGATCGAGAAACACTCAACGGTATGTTTAACTATACCTCACCCATTCTTCAGCTTCTTTAATCTTTAACATGTTCTTGTCAAAACTGTTTTTCACTCTTGCACTGCATAATAGATTGCTGTCTTACATTAGAATTTTGAAATTTGATAATGAGATTGGTTTCATTATGTCTTCCTGACAATCTTTTCCAATATGGAGTTTTATTTACTCTGGAAAAAGAAAAGATTTATGACCTATTCATCAAAAACCAAGAAAAACAAATATGGATCTTTGCTTGTTTAACTAGATACTGATTGTAGTGTTTGTCACTGGTTATAAAATTAGTTTAGGTATAGAAGGAGAATGAAACACGATTGTAGGTAATGTTTTAAGAGTACCAACCTATTTTCAATTGTTACTCATTTTCATCTGTTTGCCTGGACACTATAATATTGTTGGATTTGACCTACTAGAATGGCGATGACTCTTTTGTTTCTTTTACATCTATATGAGGGAGGGGGGTCTTTGTGGCCTCTCTCTCTCTCTCAAAGTAATTTAGGTGGTTGTAGAAGTGCATTGAAGATTTTTCCTTCTGTCAATGGGATGTTGCTAGGACATTCCCTCAAAAGAGGGACGGGGATTCGATTCCGTGTCTCCCCTATGGAGGAGTGGTTGAGTGACCAACAACACGGGCATACAAAAAAAGTGCATTGAAGACATGTAATATCAGATCTAAGACCTAAGTATTGAACACCCCGAAGATATATCTGACCATTGGCTCTACGTTAGCACATCCTACAATACATGTAATGTCGCAGTGACTAAAGGTCTTCACTTGTGAACTATGTTTCGGGTGATTTATGGACAAATGTTCCATCTAAAGTATTTAGGAATACTGCTCACTTGTAAATTCATGTGATGAGGGCTATATAGCTAATTGTTCTATCACCTTGATGTCTGTATTGTCTCGTCACTTGATCACAAAAGTAAGTTGAGGAACTTGTTGAAGAAAATTGTTTCTGCTACTTTTAGGTTGTGGTTAGAACCTTGGATTTTGAGAGAAAAGAAAAGAAAATGATGGAGAAATCACTTTCTCCTGTTTGGTTGCAGAAAGAAAGAGAAATCACTTGGGTTGGTTAGTGGTTTTATTCCGTCTTCCAGAGGTATTAGGCAATGAGACCCTCTTTCCCCTTGCCTTTTTACTTTGGTGGGGGATGTCTTGAGTTGGTTTTTGGGTAAGGCGGAGTAGAGGGGTGTGGTTAGGGGTTTTCGGGTTGGGAGGGATGAGATCGAGATCTCACCTTCAGTTTGCGGATGACAGGATTATATTTGTTGAGGCGGAGGTTGCTCGGGTTAGGTAGATGAAGAGTGTTCGAGGAAGCTGAATTTGGATAAGACTACGATGTTTGGTATTCATGTTAGGGAGGACGTTTTGGCTGATTGTGTTGAGGCTTTTGGGTGTCGGGAGGGGGAGTGGCCTTTGTCTTACCTGGGGTTGCCCTTAGGAGGTGATCCCAAGTTGTCGGCGCCAGTCGTCATTCCAACTCGTGTCTCGGGGGCCAATAGGTGGTTGAGATTCTGGTTAGGAGGGGGTTGGGGAGGATTGTTATGTTCAAAGGGGTTCCGTCTCTTGAGTTGCTGCAGGAGGAGGTATGAGCTAGTCGTGGGAGGGTATATCTTTGGGGATGTGGAGAGATAGTGATGTGATTGTTTCTGTTCTCTTTCTGGTTTTTTCCTCTCCTTGGCTTGAGATTTGTTTTAAGCCTTGTTGTTTCTATCCCCGTTCTCTTTCTTTTGATATATATATATATATTAAAAAAAAAAAAGAAACAACGAGACAAGGATAGAGAAAATAAGTGAATTTTTCCTCTTTGGGGATTAAGATCTTTCTCTTAAAAAAGTAGAGATTTTGAAAGAAAAGAAAAGAAAGAGTACGGTGAGTACTCTCCAATACTCCGATCTAACCCATGATATCTCTTGTTTAGTTGTCAATCAACCTTGTTGGAATATATGAAAACTCATCAAAATGTCGATGAAAGCTGCTGAAATTTGATTTTCTTTTCTCCATATATCTCATCTTAATCAAACACTTGAAAAGAAACATTAATCATTTCTGTTTTCTTTCTTTTTAAATCCAAGGTTCCAAAACAGTCTTAAGTTCCCTAACGCTGTGTTGCAAGCGAATTCGGCTGTGTCATGAGACTTTTCCATCTCATGTTTTCATGTGGTTATCAGTTCCTGAACTTGTGTGCTTTTGGGTGTTGGTTTTATTTATATGCAGGTTTCTGACAAGAAGAAGCGATGGATCCAAGTTTTTATGGGCAAGAGTTGTAGAGTGTAGGTAGATGCAAGTGAATTTTATTTCTGGATTCTATAGAGAACTACTTAAAACTTGTTTGGCAACTTTTTGATCTTGAGATCAGATATTTTCACCATTAGTCGGCATAAGGAACTGAGCCATGGGTCTCCTCTAATTGATTTGGTCATGGATCCAAATCATTATAATTCATTCAACTTGTTCTGTTTGGCAGGCTTTGTTGAACCATCCTAAAGAACTTGAACCATCTGCTGCTTAAGTGGTACGGGTGTAATTCGGTTGGTTTGGTTCGGTTAAGTCGTGAACCTAAACCAAATCAAATTACATTACACTAATCCGAAAACCAAACCAAGCCGAAATAGAAACCAATTTAGAAAACCAAAAACCAAACCGAATTATAACGAGTAAAACTGAAAACCAAACCAAACCGAAATAGAAGCTGAAAAATTCAGTTTTTTGGTTCGGTTTGACAAAATTAATGTTATTTTCTATATAAAATGTACATACAAACGTAGGTATGTACATATATAAATGACCTACTTTGGTTTTTTGGTTCAGTTCGGTTTAGTCGAAGCCTTAATCGAATTAATTTGGTTCGGTTTTTGTTTTCTAAACCATAACCAAACGAAAATGGAAAAAAACCAAACTAAATTGACTTTTTTCGGTTTAGTTTATTTGGTTTTCGGTTTAAACTGAACCAATTGACACCCCTATTAAGTGGTGTATGATCTTAAACCAACTTGTTTTGAATCAATGGATGGAAAGAGCCACTTTCCGTCTGTTGTGTGGGATCAAAGAGGGCGCAACTCTTTTTTTTGGTAAATCTAATATAGCAACTCTAATGTGGTCATAAGTTTGACCCGGTATGATTTTCGGGCTTAGAAGCAAATGTCTAATCCGAACCGACCTTAGATTTCTTTAAGCCTGAACCTGGCCAAGCCTGAACCGGTCCTAAAAACTATATTTTTGTTTTTTACATTTAAAATAAAAAAATATAATTTTGAATAATCTTTGAAGGTATATTTATAAAAAAAATATGTAATATATTAGATATGGCGTATATTTCTGATGAAAATATAATGTTATTGGGCTTGGGCTTTCACTTGCTTGCCTAAGTGCGTATGTAATTTGATCAGGATCGAGATGGGCCGGGCTCGACTGATATAAAGTAAGGGACCTTTATATTTTGCCCAAACCCGCTCAGATATCAGACCAGGCGGACCGGACAACGAAGCGTGTGCTCGTCGATAATCGATTTGACGCGGTCACGCGGAGTACAAAAATAATTTCTGCACGAGCGAATTGCAAATGCTGTGAACGCCCAAAAGATCTGTCTTTGATGGCCGTGATCAGATGTGAAGACCACTTAAAGAGCGAGTCCCATGTGATCTTGAGGATCAAATGGCTAATATCACGGTTGATCGAATAAGGTAATGATCTAAGGAGGGATTACGGTACATTAGACTACACCTCAACAATTCTTTCATCTAAACCCTTAAACCCTAGAATTTTTTTTTTTTTAATTTATTTTTTATTTTTTCTCTCCCTCCCTCTTTGGTTGAGTAAACCCTAGAAATAGTTTTACTTCTCTCTGTATTCTGTATCTGTAAAGCCCTAAAAGCCTCTGTCAGTCTACCATCAACAAGAAGATCAACAAAGCAGTAGCCATGACTGAGCTTGAACTCTCACGTTTTGAGAAGAAAAAGAAGAAAAACCGCAACAAAGAAGAAGACGCCTTAAATGACAAAGAAGCTGGCAAGACTCTTGCTTCCTTCGATTCCGATCCGACACAGAACGACCTTGATTACCTGATCAAGCCCCAGAGCTTCACTCGTTCCCTCGATACATCTCAATGGCCGATCCTTCTCAAGAACTACGATCGCCTCAACGTCCGGACCGGTCACTACACTCCTCTCCCTTCCGGCTTCTCTCCTCTCAAGCGACCCCTCGCCGAGTATATCCGGTACGGTATTCTCAATCTCGACAAACCTGCAAACCCTTCGTCGCACGAGGTCGTGGCTTGGATCAAGCGTATTCTCCGTGTCGAGAAGACCGGTCACAGTGGAACCCTTGATCCCAAAGTTACAGGCAATCTCATTGTCTGTATTGATCGAGCCACTCGTCTTGTGAAATCCCAACAAGGAGCTGGTAAAGAGTATGTCTGTATTGCTCGGCTCCATTCGAAGGTGCCCGATGTCGCTAAGGTGGCTCGAGCGCTTGAAACCCTTACCGGTGCCGTGTTTCAGCGTCCTCCGCTGATTTCGGCTGTGAAGCGACAGCTTCGAATTCGAACCATTTATGAAAGTAAGCTTCTTGAGTTTGATCCGGATAAGCATTTGGTTGTATTTTGGATTTCATGTGAGGCGGGTACGTATGTGAGAACGCTCTGCGTTCATTTGGGTTTGATTCTCGGCGTCGGGAGTCATATGCAGGAGCTCCGGCGGGTCCGGTCTGGGATTTCCGGTGAGAAGGATAACATGGTCACAATGCATGATGTGATGGATGCTCAATGGGTTTATGATAATTATAGGGACGAGAGTTATTTGAGACGGGTTATAATGCCGCTTGAGGTATTGTTAACGAGTTACAAGAGGTTGGTTGTGAAGGATTCGGCCGTAAATGCGATATGTTACGGCGCAAAATTGATGATACCCGGATTGCTGAGGTTTGATAATGATATTGAAAATGGGGAGGAAGTTGTGTTGATGACAACCAAAGGGGAGGCGATTGCATTGGGTATTGCAGAGATGACTACGGCAGTGATGGCTACTTGTGATCACGGTGTGGTGGCGAGGATTAAAAGGGTGGTGATGGATAGGGACACTTACCCTAGGAAATGGGGGTTGGGTCCCAGGGCGTCGATGAAGAAGAAGTTGATTGCCGATGGAAAATTAGATAAGCATGGGAAGCCAAATGAGAAGACGCCATCTGAGTGGCAGAGGAATGTGGTTCTTCCTACGGGAGGGGATTCTATGGTTGCAAGGTTTGCAGCCGTGGCTGAACCGGATTCAGTGAAGGTGGAGACAGGCATTGTTGAGGAAGAGAAGAAAAAGAAGAAAAAGCACAAGGATCGGGAGGATGGGGAAGGTCGCAAGCGCAAAGTGGAGGAAAGCAGTGATATCCCTGCTCCAAGGACTGCTAAGAAATCCAAGGTTGAAGAAGTTGAGACGGAAGAAAAGAAGGTGAGAACGTTAAAGGTGACAGATGAGATAAATGGTGGGACTGTGGAGGTAATTGAGACTGAGAAGAAAGAGAAGAAGAAAAAGAAGAAGAAGGACAAGGCGAATGGTGATGCTATCTCTTCCGATGAGGAGAAAGCTGAGAAGGATAAGAAAAAGAAGGACAAAGAGAAGCCTGGTTCATCTGATGAGGAGAAGTCCGAAAAGAAGAAAAAGAAGAAGAAGAGCAGCAAAGAGTCTGGGGATAGTCATTCCTCTGGATTGCCAACGAGCACTGGTGGGAGTGAGGAAGAGCGAGATAAAAGTGAGAACAAAAAGGAGAAGAAAAAGAGAAATAAAGATGCCGCAGGAGATGTCTAGAGGAAAGGATCTGGGACTCATCTGTTGATTGAGATACACCCATGGTATATGTTTAACTATAACTCATTGATTCTCCATTTTGGTGTTGGCAGCTAATGTAATCTTGAACATTTTCATGACGGAGCTATTTTTCACTCTCTGTAATGTATTGCTTTCTTACACTAGGATTTTGAAATTTTCATCATAAGTATGTTTTCAATATTTCTTTATTACTTAACATTCCAATATGGAATTTAATTACTCTGCAGAAAAGAGAAAAAATTGTCATCAACTTATCAATTGTGGGGTTATCATGAATGGAGTGGGTTTTTTCGAGATTGGTTCGAGACTTACTTATTTAGTGGTGCTTCCCGAACCTGGGGAAGCCGGGCAGGTACAGAGTTGTGTTTTTTGCTATCATTTTGGGGATTTTAGGAGAGGGAAACCAAGGATAGACAGTTGAGTACTAGATTCTTGATTGACTATATCTTGGGTTTGGGGCCTGCATGGTTCTGGGTACTCCCTGATTTTAGAGACATTTCTATATCGGATATCACGAGATGTTGGGAGTCAGTGGCATCTTTTGTAGCTGTTTTTCGCCTTTTGTTTTAGTTCCCTACCTCAGGGAATCTCTCTCTTTTTGTTGTATTTTCTTTACGTTGTTTGCTTTTTCTTTGCATTCTGTGCTCTTTTCTTCTTCATCATTTGTATCATTTTCGTTATTGATTGAAAAAAAAAAAAAATCAAATTATTATTTTTTTATTCTACGCATGGTTCATTAAATATCGATTTTCAGTGTTTTGCCACTGTAAAATTAGTTTTATCTTTACATAGAAAGAAGACAATATAGGATTGCAGGTAATGTATTAAGATTACCAGCTGAATTTCAATGATTAAGTGGTTTGAAACTTCTTTCTTTCGTTACTTCATAGAAGAATCTTGGATTCTGTAGGTTGATTAATTTATTACAGTTGAACTTTAGATGTGATTCATTGTGCTGCACTGTTTTTCTTTCCTGCACTCTAAAGCATGTTGTGTGTGTGCGCGTGAGCTGATATTCTAAAACAAAGTAGTTTAATTGTGATGGGAAGATTGGAAGAAATTATCCTAACATATGCTGTGGCCTAGAAATTGAGAATCATCATATATGTAGTTCTACCTTAGATCTTTTACATGCTCAATTCTAGTGCTCTTTTTTCTATCCCACAAATTCTGTTACAGGGCTTAGTGAATGAACTTATTTCTTAGAACTGTTATCCTCAAATTCTTCTTTTCCAAGTATTGGTGTTGCACAAATCGGTAAATAGGACTGGTTTAGGTCGTTTTATTCGTTGATCTTTTCCTATGACCGATTTGTGCCGGATAAGGTGGATAAAGGTCTTCTGAGGTTTGGGAATGTTCCAACCGCTGGCCTAAACCGATGAATCGGACGTTCGGACGGTACTACATTGATCCAAAAAACACGAATTTCGAAATAATGTAGAACAAGACAAGAACACAAGATTTTACATGGTTCGACAATATCGCTTACATCTATGGATTGCTATACGGCATTCATTCTTCTTACTTTATTCTTGAGAAAATATCATATACATGTTACATTGTAGAAAATGCATATAAGAAAAAGAAAGGGAATGATAGAATTCTCCATCTTTTTGGAGATGATGCTTCCCGTAGTGTTTTTCTCCATCTTTCTTTGTCTCTTTCTTTCTCTTTGTTTTCTCTCTACATTTTTTCTGTCCCCTTTGAAGTGAAAAAACAGACTCCTTTAAATAGAGAGACCCTTTTCTCTCAATGAAGAGATGTATCATTTTGAATGAAAAGTCGCACCTCTTGAATAGAGAGCCACCTATTAAATGCTTCAAAGAAAACTGTCAAAGGAATTGAATACTCCAAGAAAAACTGTCAAAGCATTCAATATTCAAAGACAACTGAAATAATAATAAATGCCAAATCTGTGAATAGTAAATCACATGAACAGTATCATGACAAGTGATTTCGAATCTCATGAGCAGTGTCATGAATAGTGATTTCGAAATACTAGTGAACAGTGTTTTCAGACTTCAAATGGTCTAAAGTATACAATAAATATGTCGACAATAAAAAAGGTGCCACATGTGCATTTTACAAATCAGTCATCATCATTAGCCCTAACACTTATGACTTGTAAAAAAGGCGTGAGTGCATTTCGATGATGACAGCATTGCAATGATTAAATATTAATCTAAAGTCTATTTTAAGTAGATCATTAGAATATTTATTCGAGATAATTCTCCTAATACATGTGAGCGCTCGAAGGTCTTGAAGTCAATCTTAAGTGGATCCTCAGAATATAT
>JAUPMG010058269.1:0-13621 GCA_031762675.1 Pachysandra terminalis | reverse complement strand
ACATTGACTTTGGTTCCATAATTCTGGAACTTATGACTATAATGAGAGTATTATGATCTGGAAATCATGATAGGTGAGGAGTTCATATTTTTATGTGTTGATGGACTAGATATCCCAATAGACCAACCTTCTGTTTCACCCAAAGTGAGGGATAGGCCTTGTATAGGGATCCCAAGAGACTTGTGGTAAGATGATAGGTGAGGGAAAGTTCACATTGATGAGGCCCAATATTTGAATCATAAGAGTGAAATACTGTCAGTAGATAGGCTAATGTATGGTTCACAAGGGAAGGTTCACATTGTGAGGCCCTGGGATGAGTCCCTATGATCAGAAATAAGTGAGGGCCGGGGATTGTGCCCTCTAGGTCGAAATCCCTGGAAACTATGTCACGCACATAGAATAATCCTATCTCACAACATTGTATAAGGGGATGGCATTCACATTGGTGGGAGTCACACCTCGAATTGCACACCCAACGAATCCAGTATGGGATTTGAAGAACAACTATCATCTTCACAAGGAAGATGGACATCAGATGCACAACAAAATTTATTACAACCATTATATAATTATATTCATTAAAGTCTACAATGTTACACTTTTATTCTACAATTTAAATCTAAATAAAATTAATACAAGTACATTGTCACTATATCTAAACCTTTAGGATGACCTAGCTAGCTACCCAACCCACACTTTCGTTGTGCTATTTTCACGATCAAGTTTTCATTAATTACCTGCAAAACACTGTATACACTTGCACCAAGAGACACACACACACACACACACATATATATATATATGTGTGTGTGTGTGTGTGTGTGTATAAACTTAATTAGGTTTTCATCCCAGTAAGAAATCAACCATGGCATGGTGAAGCATCAAAATAAATAGTTCATGTCTTAAAACAATGTAGTTTAATGAGACTTGCAATTTAATAACAAATATGAGAACATGAAGCATTTGTGAAAGAAATCAATTAACTGAAACAACCATTACCCCCACTGGGTGATACCAGGGTAAGGGTCTCACTATTAAGTAGCCTTAGGCGATGCATCATCATCACCCTCACTGGGACATACCAGTGTAAGGGCCCCCCTAATGGCTAGCCTTAGGTAATAAATACCATCGCACAAACCCCTTCCCATTGATCAATTGGGCACTCCCATCACTTGCAAGTACTGTTTCATATGTATATCATCGATGTCAAGAACACATGCATATCATAATATATGGATATCAATTTCGATGTGGAACGCTAACCATTTTGTTTATTCATTTCAACTACTTATTAAATCAAGTTAAATTTGTATTTTAAATCTTCAATTCCAAGGCAAAACAATTTCCAATTATCCCATTTAAAGCCCCAAATTATCTCATTAAAAACCCACACATAAAACACCAATATGTACTGTCATATACTGTGGGTTCAGTTAACCCAAGGCTAGCCTTTGGCTAGCCGAGCATCTTACTCGGTTAACTAAACTCTCTGGTTTGGTCAGCCAAACTAGCAACTGAATTTACTCCTGCAACTTCAAGTTGCTGCAGTTCCTTTCACCCTTTTTGATTCACAATCAAAATCCAATGTTCAAGAACATCGTTATCAATTAAATCATTAATTAAGACTTCCAAATAACATGTATAATTCCTATTTTGAGATTGTTTACACATAATATTCTCCGAATTTAAAACCAGAATTCAATTTTTCCAATTCATAAACATGCATACACAAATGCTATTTTTCTTAATCAAAATTATTTATACCCAATAATCCTTCAATTCTCATAGATTATAATCTAATAATTTATAATCTAAAGCTGTATAATTAAAAGAGATTCATCTTCTTATATGTTTTTCTGCAAAGTCTCCAAAAGAGCAGCAACTTCTCCTTGTTAGAACCAGGCTACGGATGATTCGACCTCAACTTTTGCCTTCTTCTCATCTTTTGTACATTTTAATCCAACGGGTTATTAAACTAAAACTAACTTAGTTTAGGACTTATATAAGACCTAATTAGTAAGTTACTTATTCTACTAATTATTTTACTAAGTGTAACTCTTAAACTAAGTATAAGATTAGTACTTACTTAGATTAATCTTAGGTTATTAAACTAATCAATTTTGGTTAAGTCTTACTATTCTAGAGACACTTGTCTCTTTCTTTCTAATAGCATGGACACATGTCAATCAAAGACATGGTTTGCTTTTGACATGATTCTAATGGCAAAACTGTAATATTATAATTATAATAATATCCTTTCTTTATAAGATATTTATAAATTTGTCATTACTTATATTTACATATATGCCCATTTGATCCGGTGTGTCTCACCTCTAGATTCCTAAATCTATCAACCAATGAGGTGAGTACAATTAGATTATCTAATGATTAATCACAATTAATCACTAATTAATTATACTTAAATATTAATTAATCAAGTTTATTCTCAATCAAAGAATCACCTAGATAGGACCTATAGGTATACTAACCAATTCAGCTCAACACGCATATGAATATATGTATTATCCATTATTTGCCATTATCATATATCCTATGCCGGTTATCAACTTACTTTATTATACAAATAAGTTATATCATATTAAGTATTTATATAATACCTAACTAAATGTACTTAGTGGTAATCAAGGTTCTGGTCATTACATCTTGGGTATATGAATTGAGATCGGATGTGAACATTACAAAATTCGAATGCAAAACAGATGCATATTGCATATCATATTGTTTCTCTTAGATCACACGTGGTGATTATACCTGCTAGGCGCTAAACATGCATTAATAACTGAACCAGCATATTATATTGCACATTACATCATATTGCATCATACACATTATTCGTATCTGTAGTTACCTAAACAAAATAATAGGACTTATGTGTAAATATCAAAAAATTAGGGGTTAGTTTAAAAATTTTAAGAACTGCCATATTATTTGACTTTTGACTGATTGTGATTGGTGGGTTATACAATTAGGAAACTAAGATGCAAAACACACAATCATAACCTCTAAAGTTGAATGAGTGGTTGAGATCTTGCAGGAGATTTCACTCTTCAATCAATGGCTCAGATTTAAAAATATATAATTAGAAGATTCTCTACAAAACAAAAGTTAGAAACCAACTAGAATTCAAAATCAAAGGAAGAAACAAAGCAGAATTAGAGACAAGATACATGGGTTAGGAAAATCCATCTAAGGGCTAAGAATTAATAATTCCCAATGAATGGTTAAAATTAAAGGTTCTTAGCTACTAATTGTAGGACTCTTAAGTGCTTATATAAGCATAAGGCATTGGGAGGATTGATTCATCAACTTTGTGAGAAGAAGAAGAAGAAGATCAGAGGTGTAATTCTCTACACCAACCTTCATCATTAAGGTAAGTGTTCAAGGTTAACTTAGTTTATAATTCTAGTAGAGTTTCAAAGTTTACTTTCAATAGTATGAAGTAAGTTTTCCAAGTTTTATATTAGTTTTCAAGGTTTAATGGAGAATTTGATAAGTAAGGATCTAATAATGTTTTCTTATATTAGTTTATTGGGTTTTGCTCAGAATCCAAGATGAAGGAAGGTTACTTAAGAAACTTATTTGATTAGAGTTGAAGAAAAACCAAAAACATGCCAAATTGGCCAAGTTCGCGAAGTTCGGTGACCCCTCGGTGTGCCGAGACCTCGCCGAACACACCCAGAAAGGCCCCCGATGAACCCTTGGTACGCTAAGACCACGCTGATCCCCATCTTGAGACTTTTTAGTCCTTGGTTTGTACACCGAGCCTCACTCGGAGCGTCGGAGGCACGCCGAGCGTCATAGTAATATTTTTAGACCCTGGAAAGTACATCGAGACCCTTCTCGGCGAGCCGAAAGTACGCTGAGCCATCCTTTTTGACCAAAACCCAGAAACCCAAATAGACCCCTCGGCATACCCCTCAGTACGCCGAAAGGCCACCGGGAGTAAGCCGACCACCCCACGGCAACCCCTCGGTATGCCGAGAATACCCAAGTTGGTCCGTTTGACTTGGAATTTCATGAGCATGTGTATTTTGATCTCATTAGAATGATTCTAACTTTACTTTTGTTTAATTATGCATGTTTATTATATTCATATCTTGTTGGACTATTTTCCTATACTGGCTGGCATATGATATTTTGCTATGCATATCATTACATGTTTTATTGATGTCCAGCATGATAGATAAATATATTACACCATGTACACATGGATTGAATGCTTAGTTAATGTGCATTATATCACTCGCACCTCATAATGCCTTATGACCATGGATTTGGTCTATGGGTCAAACCCTTTGCATGTAGTCCATACTTCTAGATTTTAAGGATATTCAGAAATTATTGTGATCTACAAATCACAATAGGTGAGGAGACTTGCACATATCTATACATTTCTGGAGTTGAGGGACTAGCTATCCGAATATACTTATTTGGTCCTATGGATTATTTGTTAAGGAGTGATTTCTGGTTGCTTGTTTATATATACAATTCCTTGAGGAGTTTACAATTTGAATTCCTTGGATTTGTTGCCCTTGATCACAAATAAGTGGGGAATTGTGCCATCTAGGTCGAAGCCCCTTAGAACTATGATCCGTACATGAAATATCTTAACTTGAGAATAACCCTATATGGGGGGATGGTTCGAGAAGACGTCTTGCTCAAGGAATGATCGATCTTGTGGGAATATATATATATATATGCTAGACTTGTTTGTTAGATCACACTTGGTGATTCCTTATAGGAGCATATGTCACGCCCCAAATCCAAGATTCCAAGGGAATAATCTTCGGATCCACCACGTGGACGCGGATAACCAGCCACAATACTTAACCAACATCCTTGTTAATCAGAGTCTAAAAGAAAACATAATCAGCAAAAGTCTCAAATTAAAATCAAACTGTAGCTCAACATAAGTCTGTTAAGCTAACAACCCACATAACTGAAATAAATATAATCTTTTACAAGTTCACGCCTACTAAGGGTCAAAACCAAACTCATAAAAACCAACATAAAGTATAATCTATCAAAGTCAATCATGTATCTGAAACAAGAGAAATCTCCTCTCCAAGCCAGTAAGTCAACCGAACTGATTACCTGTTTCATTTTAAGAGTCATCCGAAGCCTTGTAGAAAAACCAACGAAATTACAATAATTATCTTCATGTATACATAACAACACAGTTAATTCATGCAAATTGAATCATTAAGTAATACCACAGTCAAATGTATTAGCATGCTCATCATCATACTAAATCCCACATATTTAATACGTATATTACATGTAACATGGCAATCTCATTTCACTTAGAAAATCATACAAGCAATCAAATCATATCATATCAATTGTTCACATGGTCCCACCATGATAAATCATAGGACACGCATGATCCCATCATGCATTCCAACCCAATCCTCATAGTCCCACTATGTCACAATATAACTCACATAATCTCATCATGTTCTACACATAATTTACATAGTCCAACTATATATCACAACAAACATCCACATGGTCCCACCATGTAACACAAACAAACAAGTATCGCATAACAAATACATAGTGCCACTATGTTCACAAACAACTACATGGTCCCACCATGCTATGGTCAGTAACCACATGGTCCCACTATGCTACTACCAATAACCACATCGTCCCACCATGCCAAACAAATACGACCCAATCACAAACACATCACAAGTACAAACAAGTCAACATATGGAGATGCACAAACAATCGCTCCAATCAACATGTGCAATGTAATGCAAATGGTATGATGCAATTATGAAATGAGGATGATCTGCCATTCAATGCGGGGGTAATTAGGCCTAGCCCAATCACATGCTCAATCAATCTCACGGCCATTCAACCCATTCTTTAAGGGACTTGCACCCACAGTAGAATGCCACCGTTTCTATTCTTTAAGGGATTTGCACCCACGGTAGAATACACCAGTAGACCAAACCATTCCTTTAGGGACTTTCGCCCTCGGTGGAAACACACCTGTACCATTCCTTTAGGGACTTTCTCCTACGGTGGAAACACACCTGTACCATTCCTTTAGGGACTTTCGCCCACGGTGGAAACACACCTGTACCATTCCTTTAAGGACTTTCACCTACAGTGGAAACACACCAGTACACGAACATAATCCAAACAATACAATCCATACAACACGAACAATCATTCATAAATTGTGGATATTCAAAGTACCCTCATACATCATACAAATCATCATTAGAACCAAGCACAAGTCAGAACAATGAATGCTACAAGCACCACTCAAACTACTCAATTTCCTATGCAAACATTTCTAACCTTTCTAATCATACCTTGTAGTCCAATATCTATATCTAACTCATTAAAGTCAAAATTTCCTTATATCTCATCCAGGACTGTCATATTTTCTTGAATTCCAGATCTTCTCATACTCTTTTTAACCTTCGACCTTAACCATCTCTTTCGCACACAAACCAACCTCATAGACATGTGTACAACACCCTAAGGGAATTTTCCTTTTAATTTGACCTCATTTGGGGCTTGGTAGATCTTCGGTATTTGTGGAGCTTCCTACCGAGAATCTCGGTAGATCATCTACTAAGTCTCGGTACATTGTCCCTAGAGCATGTATTTTGCTGGGATCTTCGGTAGATGTCTCGACATCTACCAAGAGTCCTACCGAAAGCTAAATTTAGCCCAGATCTGGGTTTTTTTGTTAGGGCATCGTGCCCATAAACTCAAATACCTATTTTTATACTTCTAAACCTCCAATATCAACTTCTAATAATTATACAAGTGATCAAGACCTAACTTATCAAAATCTAATTTATGAAAACAGATCTACACAACACAATCAGTCAACATTATTAGCATAAATCTCATAAATCACAATTAAATCATAAGGACATACAAGATCATCATAAAATACAACAAACTTAGATTTAAGCATGCTAATTAAACTAACAACCAATCGTGACATTCATTCCGCTCTCATTCTATAAGATTACTAATCTCATCATGCTTCAAATCTAGAGATCATGCATTCATACCTATATCTATAGCATTGCTAAGATTCATGAACATGATTACCGTAAAAACGATGAGAATCCCTACCTCTTCTTCTTCTTAGATCTGATCTCTACAGGTTTTCCAGAACTAGCAGATTACCACTCCCTCTTCTTCTTCTTCTTCCTTTTCACTCTTTCCTTCAACCCATATTTCTTCCTTTCTCTCTTCTTTTTCTCTACAACAATTCCCAAATATGGTATTCTTTCCCCTAATCGTGTACACTAAGGCAATGGAAACCTTCCCATGCTTACAAGCGTCCTCTTTAGAAGGTGGAGAAAATTAGATCCTCTTATCTCTATCCATAACTTCCTAATTCAAATTCTGTTTAAAATAAGGTCTAAACTACCCTTAATGAATCGGTTCATGGACACCTTCATCCCCCTTGTCTTACACGTCCAATACAAAACTTAGTTTCTATAAGGTTTTAAAATAACTCAAGTGACCCCATTGTTTCTAATATTACACAATGGACTCTATATTTTGTTGTAATTACAAATTCTTCTAATTTCAATTATTTAGATACACAATCCTATGTGATCTTTCACAAAGGATTTTAATTATTAATTATAATTAAATTATATTAATTATAATTTAAAGACATGGGTCGTTATAACACAGCATGCATACTTTAAAACTTGACCTTACATAATCAGCATATCTTAGTCATGCATATTCACTCATTCACTAAATCTGTTCATATTACACGGTAATTCATCACATATCTCATTAATTGTTGTGTTACTGATTTCATGGATTACCATTGAAGAGTGACATTGGCCCTACTTCAATTATAAACATTGTTAGACTTGTTTACTTACTCGTTAAGTGTAGCTTACGCTTTCAAGCAAACATATTTTAAGGCACATTAGAGGAGGATGACTTGGATTATGGAGACCAAGCCGAGGACCATTGTTTTGATGAACCTGCTGATTTTATCGAAGAAGCTAATTAGGATCTATATTAGGGATTTTACCCGTTTTTGCTGGCTTGTATGCCAAAGCTTATTATTAGCCATTGTTAGGCTATATTTTATTTATGATTTGATTGAGCATGAGACTATTTTCTTTCCACTACTATATTTTTTATTGTTTTGAGATGTAATGACTTTAAAGTTTTGATTATGTAGTTTAATATAATATCTCAGTTATAATTTCAATATTTGGCAATAAATTGATTACCACTCCCATGTGGAATGGGGTGAGAGTTATGTTTCAGACTTATTAAGGACTCATTTGAGATCTCTTAAGTTTGGGATGTGACAGTTTCATTATTGCATGTACTAATTGTTTTACTCTTATCTATGATTACCATTGAAGAGTGGCATTGTCCCTACTTTAATCTTAAATAATGTTGGACTTGTTTATTTACAAAGCTAATGTGGCTTACACTTTCGAGCACAACATATTTCAAGACCTATAGATGATGGATATCAAGACCATGATGACTGAGATAGAGAACAAGGATGCTATGAAGATAGTCAATATTAAGACTTTATTTAATGATTTTAGTAGAACTTATAGTAGGGCTTATTTGCTGTAGTTTAATACTTATTAGGTTTGATTTTTAGTAGTTAATTGGGATTGATTTGAAGCATGAGACTAGTTTTATTTTATTTCCGTTGTTTTCTGTTTGAAGATTGTTTTGAGTTGAATATTATTCTTAATAATATTATTTTCTAGAACTTTATCTTATACATTATCTTACTTAATTCAACGATTCGGTAATGTATTGCTTATCCACTCTCATAGGGATATGGAGAGAGAATTACAACTTAAATTTGAGGCTTCATTGAGATTTTCAGGTTTAGGACGTGATAGATTCGTAAGAACATCTTGGATAGTTGGGATTGGATCTAGTGTGAGACATACACTATTCGAATGCTAAACAACATGCATACTGCATTTATTTGATTGTGCTTGAATCACACTTGATGATTATATATATTGTTGCATGAGCATGCATTGCATTCATTAATAATTGAACCAGCATATCATATTGTTTTTGTCTATGGGAATACCAATGAATAATGGATTTATCCCTTATCCATTCTTAAATATTGTTTTGATTTTTTATTTACAAGCTAAGTGTAGCTAACGCTTTCAAACAACCATATTTCAGGATCTATAGATGAAGGATAGCATGACTATAGTGATCAAGATGGAGGACAATAGTACCAAGAAGATCTAAGCTATAATGAGAACATGTATTTTTGATTTTAGTAGGATTTATTGGCTTTTATGTTTTAGTTTGGTTTAGCATTAGTTAGGTTGAATTTTCAATGGTTGGTAAGATTTTGATTGAAGCATGAGACTAGGAGTAGTTTATTTCCGTTGTTTATATGATTGGATATTTTTAAAATATTTTAAATTCCATATTTTTATAATTATCTTAATGGATTTAATGTGTTTGACAATGTATTGATTACCACTCCAATGTGGAATGGGATAAGACTTATATTTCAAATCTTTAGGGACTCGTTGAGATCTCTAGGTCTGGGATGTGACAAATTCAAATAACATCAAGAAAGTTAATTTCACTTTATTTTACATTGATTCCATACATATTATTTTCTTACATTACTTTCTGACATTTTCTTAGTATCCAAATGGGGCTTAAAGCCCTTCTATTTGTAGGAAGCTACCCCAAATAAAATTAATTTATATGATTTTTTAGAATTAATTTCATATATGTTTTTCTAAAATGAATTCTATACAATTTTCCAAGTATTTATGATAATTTATGACAATATTCAAACATATCTGATGGGATTTTAATCATATAATACATGAGCCATCGAATGTCAAATTGGATTTGTGTATTCGGATTTCGTTATCAAGTCAAATTTAGATATAATAATAGAGAAATTTATTTGGTGGCTCTAAATATGATTATCTAATAATCAAGAAACTTTTTATCAAATTTAAAACATAGTACTCATTTTATGAAATATATAATTTTGAGTGATATTTTAGGTGATTGGACCCAAATGGACCTTAAAATATTGATTTCATTTTGAGTCACCAAAACCTTGGAAGTCAAAATTTGAAGGGACGTTTTGGTCTAGTTCACCTAAAATATCACTCAAAATTAAATACTTTGTAAAATGAGCATTGTATTTTCAATCTTACAAAGTTGGTTTTTAATTATTAGATAATTACATTTAGAGCCCTTAAATCTCCAGATCCGAATCCGACCCGTTGACAGAACCAGAGGGGCAAAAACGGAAACAACAAAAGGAAAAAATCCAAATAAATTGCCCCTCGAAAAAACCCAATGTTACATGGCTTGGCCGGTATGGTACTCACTGCAGCTGCTTGTCACCCTCGTAGCACAACGTCTCTTCTGATTCTCACATTCTCCCGCAAAACAAATTGGCCTGCCAGGGTTTCGGATCCCATTTCAGCCTCCCAGTTGCAGGACCTTCGTTCATTGCAGGTACTTCTGTGTCTTCATCATTGCTCATTTCTAGTATCCTTCTCTCAGTTTCTAAAATTTTTCACTGCGAGTGTGCATTCTATTTGAATCCAGTTTGGAATTGTTTGAACGATACTTTTGTGCAAAAAATTTACATGTATTGCACCTCAATAAATGTTTTATTGGGTTATATTTAGATTTTTATTTCCAGATTTATTTTTCTGCCGTAGAATCTCTTAAATTCGGTTATTCATTTGTGAGATGGATTTCATATAGGAAGAATAGCGTTTGAATACGAAGAACCAATTGATTTTCTATGTAACTGTACTTGAGTTTCATCAGAATTTTTAAGTTTGTGTCTGTTGAGTTTCTACCTTATTGTGTAAGTTCTCTTCTTTTCCCATGCACTTGTCTGTTTTTGATTGGGAAAACGTATAGATAATATCAGGATGTTACAGCAGAGTGGATCATTCGGAACTTTTGATTCATAGATGTTGTGATGTCCATACTGTAATAACAAAAGAAGCTAGAGAGTTCTAAATGGTCCAGTCTCTTGGTAACACTGACAACAATAAAAGAATTATACCAGAGTTCTTCCGTTCTCCTTCACGAGAACGAAGATGTAGACACCTTTTCTTGTTATTTTTGAGGTCTCAAACCACAAATTTTTATTGGCATTTTTATCTTGCGGAATGTTGCTCTTTGGAGTGCCAAGTTATAAGTATTGAGCTTCCTGAAACTTAATTCTACCACAACTGTAGAAGAGCTATAGGTGAACCTTATGGTGTATGCTCAAAGAGAACTCCATCAAGCAAAATAGAAATTTTTTGCTGTAACTTCAACTTCTAAAATATATAAACTAAGATTTCCTTGTAAATTATTTGCTTGATCCAACACAAATTTCAGTGATGATTTTTCAGAAGTCAGGACTTTGAATATCTTCAATAAAAAATGATGTTCTTCATCAAAATTATTTGCTTGATCCAACACAAATTTTAGTGATGATTTTTCAGAAGTCAGGACTTTGAATATTCTTCAATCAAAAATGATATTCTTCATCAGCTGAGAACCAGCCATTCAGTAGCCTTTTTTCTACAGTAGATGTTGGATGAAAGAACTTTTGAGAACCTGCCATCACCATTTCTAGATAGTGTATTTTCCTTTCTTTTTTGTTTCTTGAATAATTTCCTCAATTTCCATGAGGAAAATTTGCATATGTTTTATTTGTTAGCAGAAATAGCATCGGATGTTGTAACATCCATTATTCAACTCTTTCAAACTATGTGTAATTAACCAAAAAAAAAAAAAAAAACACTTTCAAACTATGTGCTGCTTGTAGGCATGCACCTAAAGTTTAAGAGTTAGATAAATTTTGCTAGAACTATATTGGGTCTTTATATATCCGTCTTGGCTCTTTTCCTATCCTAACCTAAATAAGGATTGAATCAATATCACCAAAAAAGAGGAGAGGAAAGTTAAACATGTGCTTGAGGCAACATATTTAAAGTATTGACGAAATTTTGAAATTGATACTCTGCAAAAACTGTGGGTAGTAGCTTGACATTCCTTTATGGTCCAAATCGCCATGATATGTTCTGCATTTTGTCAAGTGATTCAATGTCTACGAATAAAGGTAAATTTTGTTCTCCTCTGGTGAGTGTCTATGGAAACTACTCAACGATTCGCTTGATGGCCTCTAATGCAAGATTGGTTTGAGCATGAGCATGCCACACCTGTATATACAAATCTTAGCAGTACATTAATCATCACTTATTTTTTGTTCCTTTATTCAGTAATCACTTTACAAATTGTATTTTGCTGGATGTAGGAGCATATTATCATATCTTGTATGTTTGGATTTGCTCTCCTCTTTTTTAGAGCCTTCAAAGTTCAAACTGCATTGTCTTCTTTAGGTTGTAAGTGTGGCCTTTGTTTTGTTGCACATGATTTTTTTATTTTTTATTTTTATCAATAACACAAGAAATTTCATTAAAATTAAAAGAAGGATTACACAAGGAGGCAACAAAAAGAGCAAGCAAAACAAAACAGAATGTAATAATCAAAGGTTTCAAATATTCCCCAAGTTAGGGAACCATAAGAAAACGAGACCACCCTGAAAGACTAAAGTTAAGCAATTGTATCCCAGCATCTCAAGATGTCTGCGAACTCAGGAAGAATACTTGACCAGGATGCAGCCAAGCTCAAGATTGAGTCAATAACTGCAGCAACGCTGTTTTTCTTCTCTTCAAAAATTCTTTTATTTCTTTCACACCAAATACCCCACAAAACTGCAAAAAATACAGCTCTATACATGATCTGACGTCTCTTCCCAAGAGCCGAAAAATCCCATTGGATCAACATATCTCTCACGGTACTCGGACCAACCCAAACAACTCCGATAGACGAAATGAAGAACTTACACAGCAAAGGGGACATAGTTGCACATGATTGAGTAAAGGGGAGACAGTTGCAAGGAAGATGGGGAGTTTGGGATCTGAAATTAAGAAGAAATATTCTTGATTGGAAAGTGGAAGAGGTGGCAGAATTGGTGGAAAGAATTTACAAGGTTAAGGTGAGGAAAGGAGGAGACAGTAGAGTGTGGAGAGGGAAAAATGGAGAGGTATTTTCGGTTAAAGCTATGTACGATTCGTTGTCGGTTGAGGTTAGTAGGGAGGGACCTTGAAAGTTAATTTGGAAAGCAGGTATTCCCTCAAAGGTGTTGTTTTTTCTTTGGAATGCTTCTCTGAATAAAATCCTTACTTGTGATAATCTCAAGAAAAGAGGGTGGTCCTTGGCTTCGAGGTGCAGTTTATGTAAAAAGCGGAGGAAAATGTTTCTCATCTACTTCTCCATTGTGAGGTTACTAGGAGGATCTGGGTCTTGTTCATTAAAAGATTCAAGATAGATTGGGTTCAACAAGAACAGATTAAGGCAGAACTTAGCAGTTCGGGTTGTAGGAAGAAGAAGAGGGGCAGGGGAAGAAGAGGGGCAAGAGAAGAAGTTGTATATTATGAAACTTATGCCTGGCAGCAATTTTGTGGACCGTTTGGTGTGAAAGAAATCAGAGGATCTTCAGAGATCAGGAAAAGGACACTCATAAATTGATAGAAAATACTTTACA
>JAUPMG010058258.1:0-13622 GCA_031762675.1 Pachysandra terminalis | reverse complement strand
TAAGTTATCTTGGAGACTACAGTATCTGAGACCGCCACTCTCCTTGTGAGGAAGTGAAGGTCATGACGCTAGATCACTTGGACCTAAAGGGTCTAATGGGGATTGGGTCGTGACAGCAACAGTAGTATCCCTCTGTTGCGATATGGCCGGTACTCGAACTCTGCCTCCATATCCATCACTTGGCGCAGCTGGATGTTGCACTTTGGACGGAATCCTGACAACATCAAAGCCCTTGGAGCGGAATCCAAGCCCATGGTGAGGAAGTGTTCCTCCACCCCTAAAACGTCCTGGGGAGCATACTTGGGGTATCTCTCCCACAGGAAGTACTGGATAAGTTGGCATCGAGTAGGGTCTCTACTACCCTTTCTCCTCTGCTCTTCGCCATGTCCTCACACAGCAGATCCAGATATTCATACTATGATCCCAATAACAATGGGGCCAGCGGGACCTAAACTCCCCTTGTGATCTTCACCGCTAGAGGGAATATCCTCTCATGCACCTTCTCAGTAGGACATCCCTCGAAGACGAAGCAGGCGAGCCAGAAGGCGACCGCCAAGTGGACAAGCTATCCAATCCTTCCCCCCACAGGCACTTGATGAAAAGGCTGGTGGCCTTGGGATTCTCTTCCTCGTTCCAGAAGTATCTGCTCCAGCCCCTGAAGGAGTACTTCGAGCTTGGAACGGAGTCCCTCCCCTTCAATTAGGACTTCCTTAGTGTCTTCTTGGAGCAGATCTTTAGCAGCTCCAGATCCACCTCCTCCACTACAGACAGGGAGATCGTCCCTGGGTTCTCCTCTCCCAGAATTGGATGGTAGCGCAGCATGGCTACATTTTCCAAGGTGATGTTGATCTCACCAAAAGCCGTCATGAAGACATGGTTTTCCGGGTCCCAGCAGACCACAAAATCCTTCAGGGCTTCATAGTCCCTATGGTAATCACTCGTGTAGATCCGGATGGCTTCTAATACCCCTACAGCATCTAGTAGCCTCCGCTACTCGTCGTTCCCCGTGATGTAGGCCACCCATTCCGGCCAACCTCGAGGAAAGTTGAAATGCGACCGGAACCCTATCTCCGACAATGGGTAATCCTTCCTCTCCGCCCTGAAGACTGGCGCTTGACTCAAGCGTGGAAACCCTGTGTTAAGTCAAGTAGTCTCCTCAAACGGGCAGAGCAACTCCTCTCCGCTCTGCACCGCCTCCAGCACCACCGGATCTCTAACCACTGCCCATAATGGACCAGTGGAAATCTCCAGCCTCGTGTCAACTTTCTTCACAACACCCTTCTTGGCCATTGTTTTGATGAAGAAGAAGAGAGAAAGAGAAGAGAATAAGGAAGCAAGAGAGATCTTGAAGGTTCTGAAGGCAAGAACACAACAAATCTTCAAATCTCAGGTTGCAGGAACCTTCCTTCTTCGAAGAGTTCCTACTATAAAGAAGAATGGCGGTTTTCTTTGCAAAAGGTGAAAACTCCGTTTGGCAGTTCGCGTAATCCCAAGGAGAACATCATTCATTTGGCAGTGCATTATGGACGCATTTAAAACGCACTCCCTCGAAAAGAGCACATTTAATGCCCGCTATGACTAAGGTACAATCTCATGTTCCTTCTTTAGCACAAGAAACGTGAGACCGGGGGGGCTATTGGTGATCAGGCGGGCTAATTAAACCCCACTTTACACGTGGCACTTTCTTGAAAGCGGGTGTATATGTTTTGGGAACAGCCGCGCACACTGAATCATTCAATAAAGCTGTAACGGTTGTACAACCATCTTTCACATACCAGCTGTCAGCAGCTACGTACGGTGATTAAACCGTTTGGTGGAAGGGTGATATTTGAAACGGCTCGGAGATATCTGACCGTTCTTATAACCAAAAAGGCAATAACTTCTCAAAGAAGCAACCTTTTTGAAACCAGCTTGTATGGGAGTGTCACGTGTCCCAAACTTGACAAACACATTCTTTTATCCTTTTTGAAATACTCAAAAGGCTAAGGACTTATGCTCCCACGACATACTACCTTCTAGGCACTCGAGGGAATGAAAAGTTCACTCTTCCCTTGAAGGACCTTATTTTACTAGAGGGACATATTTAGGGTCATGCTACCCCTAATAGACTTCTCATATATTTAAGGTTTCTGATAAAACCTCGAAATCACATCTACTTATTCTCTAGAACAGATTTCGAGTGGTTGTATTACCTTACCTTTACGTTTTAAAGGTATTCTACTCAAGAAAAGATCCTCGAGGGAAGTTCTTCGAGGGAACTTTCTCTACCTTCTAACTCATAAGTCATTCTTGGATTATGTCCATAGACTTCGAAAGACCATGCATTATGCTTTTTCTTAGAGGGTCACAAAGCAGGTATATTCCTTCCCGTTAAAGAAACCTCGACGGACAAATCCGAGGGACGACCTCGACGGAAAAATCCGAGGGACGACCTCGACGGACAAATCCGAGGGACAACCTCGAAGGAAATCTTCTAAGGCTAACCACCTCTAGATGGTGAATTCGAAGGACGTATGTTTCCTCTTACCATAAACGAATTCGAAGGAGGAATATTCCTTCCTCCTGAAATGAATTCGAGGCTAATCACCTTGAGATGGTCAACTCGTCAACGGCCTACAACACAAAAAGACTAAAGATTCTGTCCTCCTCGAAGGACACAGACTTGGACTCGAAGTCACTTCTATTCGTTCTTATGAATTGACTTCGAGTTATCCAATGGACTTTCACTTCTAGAAGCAAATCCTTAGTGGAAAGAGCTTTAGAAGTCGAAGGCACGCCATCTCCAGAAGTATTTCCTGAAGATGGGTTTCTCACAGGCTTTGAGAACGCCCTCTCGCTTCACTTTGAAGGAATTCAAATGTTTACTTTTGATTCCATCCAAGTAGTAGGCACTCGGATTGGATACTGGAGCTATGAACCTTAAGGGATTACAAGACAAAGTCTTCTGTGTAGGGACGATTGATCATAAAAACGAGATCCCTGATGAGACACTTAACTTTGAGTTCTCTATATGGGTCATTCGAAAATACATTAATCACCCTGTAAGTATACAGTTGTTCTTGATTTCCTTCGAAGGAAGATAGCCGCCAAAGGGAGTTTCCTTCGAAATACTCCAATTCAGCAAAGTACCTTATACATTGACTTGTTCCCTAAAAAGTGATTGAGACGGATTCTTAGAATGGAAAGCACATGGTAAAAATCTCATTTACTTATAATATCTGCTTTCTAACTTATCTAAAGGGGATTTTGT
Organism: Pachysandra terminalis; assembly: GCA_031762675.1. Taxonomy (NCBI): domain Eukaryota; kingdom Viridiplantae; phylum Streptophyta; class Magnoliopsida; order Buxales; family Buxaceae; genus Pachysandra; species Pachysandra terminalis. The sequence goes on along the minus strand of JAUPMG010058258.1, from coordinate 10,372 downwards.
CTTATCTGGATTGGCAGGAAGAATGGTGACGTTGCTCTTTGGATTTGTGTAAAAGTTACACATGTCACTCAATTCGTGTTGCTTAAGTTCCAAAGCAACCTATCGCAGAGCAGGTTTTTAATGTTTGAAATGATTACCTCTCTTTCTTTGGAAGTAACTTAGGCGTGTTGAAAAACACGTGTCATCCCAGATACATTTCAGGACCACGTGTCACCCAGGATATGCTTAGGGCATGGGGATCCCTCTCTGAATGCTTAGTCGAATGACACTTGTCCTATTTGGAGTAGAAACTCTCTACAAATAGCAGAGCCCATCCTCCATTGAAGAAGATCAAAGATCGGAGATCTGAGTTAAGACTAAAAACTCTGAAATTTGAGAACTTATGAATGGAAACAATAGTGAGTAAAGACACTGAAAGAGAAAGAGAACAATCTTCAAACTATGAGGTTTTAGTGTTCTGAGATTGCATTCTAGCTGCCTTCACAGTTATTGCAATAGTCCCTTCTTCTTGCCTCTTCTCTTCCTCTCATTTGTAGGTCAAAGTTGACAAGGAATGCTCTTGACAGAACTGCTGCGCGACGGTTTAGGCTGTCTTGAGACAGACTTTCCTACCTTTTATCTGGAAGACTGGTTGTAGTTGGTTCCTATATCTTAGCTGTCTTTATCTTCTAATATATTTCGTCTTTTACAAACCCGTCATCACCAATATCAAACAGATAAAACGGTATAACTCAGTTCATGTTAAACACAGAGATAACTAAAAATGAGGAAGGAGCCAAATATACAAATGTATATAGGGCTATAAATGAGCCGAGCTTTGCCCAGCTCGGCTCAGGCTCATAAATCTCTAGCAAGGCTCAGGCTTGGATTAGGTACGTTAAAAAATTTTAGGCTCTAAGCTGAGCCGATCGAGTTATGCCAAACTCGGCTCAGACTCGTAAAAGCTCAGCTCATAAAAAATTCGACTTGTAAAAAGCTCGACTCGTAAAAAAGCTTAGACTAGTATAAATGCATTAATATTATAGTTGATAATTATTATTATAGGTAATATGTTAACTCGTAGTTTAATATTAATACTTAATATAAGATATAGGAATAAGAACATATAATCTCATATACAAACCGAGCCGAACCTATCCAAGCTCGACTCAAGCTCGCGGGTTCAGGCTCAGCTCACGAGCCTAATTGTAGAGCTCAAACTCGGCTCGTACGAGTCGAGCCTGAGCCTATTTAGCCGAGTTTGCTCGGCTCGTTGACAGCCCTAAATGTATAAGATACAAAATAATTAGAATCTGCAAAGTTGCACCGGCTATTATTTTTTCTTTACCATTTTTTGTAGTTAAATTATACCATAGATTTTTTCAACCATTGGACTGTACTTCCTTCAAATTTATGGGTAACTGCTCTTCAATATAGGACAGTGAGATGCCCATGTTTGAAGTATTCACACAAAGGCTTGAACAATATTTTTAGTTTTAGATCCTTCATGAGGAAGAAACATGGACAGAATTCTCATCTGTCTCTCTCTCTAACTCTCTCACAAAGTCTTGACTCTTCTTATTAAGAGTTATTTTCCTTTTTTCTTTTCTATGTATTTAATTTAGTTTTGAATAGTTGTAAACAAGACGCTTTAACACCTTTCTTCCTCCTGGCATATGCATTAATGGATGAGCCGGAAAGGTCCAAGATCAGGTCCATAGAATGTGAAATAGGGCTAAAGTCAAAGGATGCTATTAGATATAGAATGTTACATGATTAATGGAGCCAAAATCCTAGGAAATTATTTGGTCATCCAAATTGCTAGAATGACAAATATACCCTTATGTTATTTGGTCATCCAAATTGCTTAGAATGACAATATACCTTTCTGCAATTTGCATAGAGTTAGATGTCAATGGATCTGATCATGATCATGGTCCAAGTTCAATTCAAGTCCAATCCGAATAAAGCAGATTTAGTAAAGAATTTTTATTTGATAATCCGATAAAATATGATCCGATTATATCCAACATTAATTTGATAAGATTTAGATATAGATTGATTCAATAAGAGTCTGATCCGATTCTATTTGTGTGTATATAAATATATAAAATATATACTATAAATATCTGTATATACAAAATTGGGTGACTATAAATATTAAATATATAGTTAGAAATAAGTTTTTAATTTAGGATACTTTAAAAAAAATTAAATATATATTAAATTATATTTCTTTTTTATCTGATTACTTATAATTATAAAAGTTCAGATAGCTCTATAGATAGCTTAGACAATCTATGCCGTCCTTTAGAAGCTAAATGAAAAAGACTTGGATTGGAAATGAAAAGCTTTGTCGACATACATTAATTTCTTAATGACTTGGGAATTACATATTTTCTAATAATTCACACCAATGATCTCGTACTCCTGTCCTTTAGAACCTTGGTAGGACTATATTTGCCGGGAATTGGTATGGGTAACGGTACGGTACTGGTATTGGTACCTTTATCTAAAAAAAAATTATTATTGGTATTGGAACATTTATCTAAAAAAGTATCAAGTACTTTGATATGTCATATAGATAATTAATTTGTAAACATGAATACAGAAAATAGGACATTCATTTCATATCTATAGTTAAGATTTGTAATTGTATTAAATTATTATTATTTAAATCAAATATATTATATGCATATCTTTTGGAAAATTTATTAACTTCGAATATAATTGTGCAAAAAACAAAAAGGCTAGGATTTTAAAAGAAATTTTCATAAACCTGAACTATTTATATTTATTTAATTATCTTTTATATTATTGGTTAGCTACTTAGCTTTGATCCTTGAGAGTTTATTATTATTATTATATTTTAATTTTTTCTCTACTTTGGACCTTTTTTCACTATTTATTATTTTAGAAAACTTCTTTAAAAATTCCAATACATATGTCGTTTTTAGTTCCTAAAATCCCTCCAAAATCTATATTACTAATCTTATCATCCTGTTTTGATAAGCTAGTTACTATAATTACCACATGATTATTTAATTAGTTACAAAAATACCATTTATATGAATCGCGATTGTCGGCCTGAATCACGTTTCTATGCTACCTTGGGTAGGACATCCACTCAAAAGGGACCGGGATCTTCTGTGCTGGGATCCCGTGTGCTCGCCCTGTGCTATAGAGACAAATTCGGTGGTGGGGCCCCTCCCCGAGGTTTGTTTCTATAGCACACAGCGAGTACACAGGATCCCAGCACAGAGGATCCCGACTCACTCAAAAGAGGGTAGGAGTGGGGGGAGTTTGTGGATCGAATCCATGTCTCTCCTATGGGGAGTGGTCAAGTGATCATCAACGCAAAGATACGAAAAAAAATGATCTCTCAGATTGAGTGGCATATGGTACGTAAAAGATAATTTGCAGAAGATGATATTCCTCTTGTTTGAGGTTGTATTTATCAAAGAGAAGACTAACAACCGTTACAGATTTGATGAGGTATAAAGTCCAAAATTCAGTAAGGGAGGTTCTCTCCTTGGGAGAGAATCTTGTAAACTCTATCACGTATACAACTTAAAGAATACAGTCCATAATAGGATGGAATCTATATGTCGGAGATCCTTTATCTGTTGGAGATCTCGTATCTGTAATACCTCCCTGCGAGTGTACCATACCATCATGAATCGCAAGCTTGGATCGAAGAAGTAGGAAACGTGGACGGGATAAGGGCTTTGTCAAGGAATCTGCGAGTTGATCAATTAAAGAAACAAATCGAACTTTAAGATCCCTGCGAGTTATTTTTATCCCGAATAAAGTGATAATCTATTTCAATATGCTTAGTTGAAATAGGATTAACGGCAAGAGAGGTAGCTCCGATATTATTGCACCATAAGATCGATGGATGGTGAAGATAAACCCTAAGCTTAGATACAAGGGATTGAAGCCAAATAATCTCAGCTGTAGCATTCGCCAGACCATGGTATTCGGATTCTGTGCTGGATCGAGCAACAGTATGTTGCTTTTTAGAGTTCTAGGAAATAAGATTACTCTCAAAGAAAACACAATGGCCACTTGTAGACCTTCTATCATCAGGACAACCAGCCCAATTAGCGTCAAAATAACCTTGAAGTGATATTGCTGACATGCGTTGAATCTTGAGGCCAAAAGAGATTGTATGCTTTAAATATCGAAAAATAATTGCTTGATGGTCGTCCAATGAATATCAGTAGGACATTGCATGAATTGACAAACCTTATTAACTAAAAAGGCAATGTCGAGCCATGCAAGAGACAAGTATTGAAGAGCTTCGACTATACTGCAATACTCAGTGGAATCAGAAAGTGGTTGTCCTTCATATCGAGATAATTACTTGCCACTAGCCAGGGGTGTGAGACACAGTTTTGCACCCTCCATTTTGGTACGTGTTAAGAGATTCAAATATATTTAGATTGTGAAAGAAATTGTCCATAAGAAGTGTCAATCACATAAATTTCTAAAAAATAGGAAAGATGACTCAAATCTTTGAGAGAGAATTCATTACTGAGTTGGTGAATGAGTTGAGTTCTGACGGAGGAATGAGAGCCAGTAACTATGATGTCGTCCACATATATTAAGACATAAATCGTAACCATTAAGTTATGCTTAATAAAAAGAGAGGAATCAGATTTGGACCAGATAAAACCAAGCTCGAGGAAAAATGAATTAAGGGTGTGAAACTAGGCTCGTGGGACTTGTTTGAGCCCCATATAAAGCCTTGTGTAGTTTACACACATGATTAGGATAAAATGGGTCCATAAAATTAGGTGGTTGGCTCTTGAAGACTTCTTCTTGTAAAGTGCCATGAAGAAAGGCATTGTAGACATCTAGTTGTGAAATATTCTACTCCCGTGAGATAGCAATGGAGAGAACAGTTCGAATAGTGACTGGCTTGACTATCGGACTAAATATTTCACCATAGTATAGGCTAGGTTGTTGATTGAATCCTTTTGCAACCAAACATGCCTTAAATCGATCAATGCTTCCATCGACCTTTTGCTGTAATTTGAAGACCCATTTGCAGCCCATTATGTTCATGTCATGTGAATAGGGAATAAGAGTCCATGTATAATTAAGTAATTGAGCGTTGTACTATTCATCCAAAGCCTTGTGCCAATGAGAATCCTTTGAAGCTTGACTGAAACACGTAGGTACCTTGATTGTAGGCTGATTTGCAGCTAAGAAGGCATGAGGAAGTGGATATCTCATTGCAAAAAATAGCTTTGGCCGATGAGTCCCATCTCGAGTTCGTGTGATCATATGATGCTTGGATGTGTTCTCTAAGGCCCGATCAGATTTGATTGGTTGATTAAGATCAACAAAGAGATAGATTCCGATTGATGATGATGATGATCAATCACGTTGAGATTCTTGTGGACCAGACCAAGTAGATGACTCAGCAACTTGAGAAGCTGTTTGAGATGAAGTTGAAGTCTTGTTGGAGAGAGACATAGGAGCATCTGATTGTGAAGGAACTTGTTCACCAGAATGTGACAGCCAAGCATACCTTTTTGCGCTTGTTGGAGTTGAAGTAGAACTTTTACTTGGACTAGTCAAAATGTAACCCACATTTGTAGGAGAGAGACTCTTGCCGTTAATCCTATTCTTCATGCCTGAACCAAGCATACCTTTTTGAGCTTGTTGAAGTTGAAGCCTTGTTGGAGAGAGACATAGGAGCATCCAGATTAACTTTTGTGGAACATAACAAAAGCCGATCTACTAACAGAATTTCACTCGTTCATTTGTCCCACTAGACAAGCATTTATCTAACCAGACAAGAATATCAATTTTAGTCTATTGGAATAGCTAGTCTCTCAACTCACAATATAATCAGTTCAATCAGGACTCTAAATCCTTCCCATATTGTAATTCCACACTACAACATCACTCATGTTCTGTCCATTCATTCCTCCACAAGGAATACGGTACTCATTCAATCAGCACTAGACTCAATGCTCCAAGGCATATACTATGGAAAGTGAAATATGAATGCAAACATTATTCTCAACACATCTGATATGGCAAGTAAATATTATAATTCGCAAGCCTTATACGAAATAGAACTCATTTCATAATCTCATATGTTAAGCAAATATAAGCAATGTTTCCATCCATAAATACATTATGAAATTAGTAATCAATTCCAGAAATAAACCTCAAATTCTATCTCATTAGAACTAAATACACGTGCTCATAAAATTTCACCATCATCTGATTATCTTTGCAAGTCTCGGTTTGTTGAACTGTCCACCGAACCATGTCGAAAAAGTCTTGGTCTGCCAAACCCGTCTCGATCACCCAACCAAAAAACATAAAAAAAAAAAAACACTCCGAGCTTCGGCAGGGATCTCGGTATGCTGAACTGACTTCGGTAAACCAACCCGAACCATGCCAAAACCAATATCCTTCGGCAAGCCCTTCGATAATCAATAAATCAAAAATGGAATTTATATATATTTGCTGGAATTAAAAATCAGATTTTATACACATCACAATGTCCCAATCGGCACACCTAAATATCCAGACCTTTTAGAGATGATGATAATCCAATAGTCTGAATTTATGCATGTACTAGGTCGAAATCACTACCCTAGAAAATCCAAAATTTACACTTACTAAACAATATCAATCCAACTAGGAAAATAAAGATTTCATATGCTAAATAAGATCGATTGGAAATAAGAAAGAAAATCAGATAATACACATATTGAACAATGTTAATTTAACTAAGAAGACTCAAATTTACACATACTAGTTTAGAATCAAATGATTAATAGGAAACCCAAAATTACTTACGTGTAAGTAGCATCAATTAATTAATAGAAGAAATCCATAATTTCGCATGTGTTGTTAACATAAATCGATTAATAGAAAGATATAAAATTACACAGATGTAGATTGCATAAATCGATTGATGAAAGACCAAATCTATACACTTGATAATAACACCATTTAATCATCCAAATAAACCCAAATTTATTTACATCTAATAAAAAAAATCAGGTTTAGATATTTAAGAACAATTGAATCCACTTACTAAAAATATGATTTAGGAACCCTATCATATTCACACATATAATAAAGTTTTAAAATATATTTCAGGACATGTAGGTTCAACGAATTAAAAGAACAGCAGCAAAATCCCAAGAAAACGAAATCATCAATCATAAACCATTTGAATAAGTTGTTAACTAAAGATCATCCAATAATCTATCCTTTTGCGCACAATAGAAATGAGTATGGATTCGGGTATGAAGAGAAAACAACAGATTCACTTACTCAATGAACAATCAATTTTTTTTTGTTTTTTATTTTTATTAATGCAAACACGACAGATCTCATGGAGCGTGAAGAAAGGTTGTCTACATATAGGATCTACTAGTTCCTAATCCTTGTAAATGGAGAGTCACAATCATAGTTCAGAAATTAGTAAACAATAAGTCAGTGGTCTCTCTTTCACTGGTGCTCCTTAACTATCGATCCAAAATTCAAGGATTTATGTATCTGCAGCTATAATAATCCCATCACCCTAAAAGGAAAGTAAGGATCACACTCCCACCAACCGGTTTAGTCACACATCAGGGCTCAATTAACAAGGCTGGCACAAGACCCAAAAAAGAACATTTAAACACCTAATCCACCTCCTCACTTCTAATAATCATATAAACATGCAAATTATTCAAGCAACAAACAAGGCAGGTTATCACACAACAATCAACAAATAGTTTACAATTCCAATTTCTATGTTCCTCCTTCCAAACTTCATGTTTTTGTGTGATCCCTAGGTTCACTAGTCTCTCGACCTAGACAACCTAGAGCTCTGATACTAATCTGTCATACCCCGAAAATCGTAGCACAAATCCCTATACAGGTAGCACAAATCTCGAGGTGAGACCTTCGGGTTTCAACCAAGGAACGTGAATACCAATATCATCGCCACAACGAAACAAAAGAAATAAATAAACTTCTGTTACATCAATCAGAGTGCGGAAGCACTACAAAATATGGGGTTTTTGCCGGCGGTCCTAAACCGCCCGCCAACATCTCCAGAATGCCGTCTTTTACTTAGTCGACGGTCTGGGAGACCCCTGCCTTATCCCTCGCCGAGGAAAGAATTGTAGGCGAACTGGACGGCAGTTCATTTTGTCCGCCGTCAATGGATGGAACTAACCTCGGCAGTTTCAGCCCGTCGTTATATGTACCTTTTAGCAGCGGGTATGATCTAAATGGATGGCGATCTTTGACATCGCTGCTAATCACATAACAAACCCCGGCGGTCCAAAACTGCTGTCCAATGCCTATGATATTGCAGTTAGATAGCTGTTTCAGACCACCGTTAATAATTATCTAATACTCGGCAGTCATCAACTGTTGTTAAATGGGTGTCAATTATTTATAATGGCCCTTGAACGGTGGTCTAGACCGCCGTGTAACCTAAGGCTGCCGTCAATACCTTGTTTTTTTTTTTAAATAATTTTTCTATTTCTACATGATTATGAACTTGCGAATAAATACTATTCAATTTGATGAAACCTGTAAAAGAATAAACATCATTCAATTAAAGCTAGAAGTAAACCTGTAAAAAAAACTTAATTATATATATAAATATATTAATAGCAACCACATATGTTATGATCAAGATCAGATATAAGGTGATATATACAAATATCCAAGGTAAAGTCTATTTCATTAAATCATAATATAATATACAAACGTCTAAGGTATTATATATACAAATGCCATAGGAATCGTGAGTGCATGGATAGCGAAAGTCGTTATGGATCATGATGATGAACACCTCCAAGTCCTGCTAGTCTCCTCCACCCTACAATTACATATTATATAAACTAGTTTTAGTTATCATAGTTATATTAAAGTAAATATCAAATATAGAACTAAATATTATAAACATGTTGATATAGATTCTACCTACTGACAAGTCAGGTTCAGTACCAAGCGCTGTAAGTCAACCAACTGAGCACTTGTCTCAGCCTGGATAGCAGCTAGTCGAGCAATCTCCTGATCCTTCCGAACCATCTGAGCATTCACCTCCTCTAGACTGGATCACAAGCTAGCGACCTCCGCCTCTCTAGTCATGCTCTCATGAGACTAAGGCCATAAGCTGGATGGGATATGTCCCATCCCTATCTCGCGAACACGGCCGCGCCTCTCGGATCTCATGACCCGAGCATAGGTGTCATCATGGCCGGTATTGTCTTGTGATCCCTCTGGGAGGGACGCTCTAACTTGGTCCATCTGCGTGACTCTCACCGACATCCCACAAAGTGAACATATTTGGGCCTTTAATAGTTTAATGGGACAAGAAAAAAATAAATAAATAAATTGAGGCCATCATATCAAAAATATAACACGTGCGGTGTTGCACATCTCGTGATTATCAAATAAACACATATACAAAAAGCAATATATATATATATATATATATATATATGTGTGTGTGTATTTATATTTGGTCAAACAATATAAATTGCATAACATGTTGTTCTGCAAATTTTAAAAGCAAATAAAGCTAGACATATTCATAATAATGTCCCACATTTTGCTGACAACTGTTGATATGTACCTTTTCTCAATGAGATCTAACAGAGGCACCATCTATAGAGGTTTGAAGAAATGGAATCAAATTTAAACAACTAAGTTTAAAAATTGGTCTAAGGTGCAACTGACCTTCCAGATGCTAATTTGCAAAAGAAAGGTCTTTAAAGTAATATTTATAACATGTTAAAATGCCAAAAAAGAAAGTAGAGATGATGTGAGCTCGACGCAACTCATACAGGCAAACTTCAGTAATGAAATGAAATTTATATCTCAATCAAAATACAAAACAAACAGGTTTGTTACAGCTTTCTCCTATTTCATGCAAATTACAAACTGGGCTTACTCCCTTTGTTTTTTTTTTTTGGGGCGGGTTCATTTTGAGCACCAAAATGTGTTAGGCTAGGTTCAAGCCGAACTTCGTACAGTCCAAAAAATTCGAACCAAACCGAAATGCAAAAGTTTATATATAATGTAGGGCTTTTTACAAGAAAATAAAAAAAATGCTGAAATTCCAAAATTATTAGAGAAAACAAAACCTTAACAAAACAGTTAATTTTACACTTTTTTACAGCTTTATCTTCCTAACGTGTCCTTCTCCACCACCCTCTCTATTCATCTCTTTCTCTCTATCCTCAATCTCCCCCCTTCTCTCTCTATTCCTCTATTTCTCTTTCTATTATAAACTTACACCCTTCTCTCTCTCTCTACCGTAAGCCCCTAACCATCCTTCTCTTTTTCTCTCTACAGTAAGCCCCCCACCTCCTTTCACTCTTTATTTCTCACTCTTCTCATTTTTCTCTCT
>JAUPMG010058247.1:0-13623 GCA_031762675.1 Pachysandra terminalis | reverse complement strand
CGAGGGACAATTAACTGAACTAGTTGGGTCATCTTCTTCTGGTAAAACACAAGTAAGAAGTTTATTGTTTTTGAGAACCTGTGGTTATATTTAGTGAATTCTAAAATGCTTTCGCAGCTTTAAAAGGTTATTTGAATTTGGTCCTCTATCCCAAAGCTACTTGCCTACACAGTACTGGTACAACTTGGGTCAGACTAACCCGAACCCCAATCGACCAACCCGATTTTCAATCGGTTTGGTTTTTATATCACTTTGGCTCGGTTTTGGGTTGAAAAAAGTCAACCCGAATTAATTCGGTTCGGCTTTGGGTTAGGGTTTCGGCTAAACCGACCCAACCTGAAACCCAAACCGAATTAACTTGGTTTATATATATAAGATATGTATCCCATTGCAGATAAACCCCTAAATTTATGGTTTTATAACCAATCTAGTCTCATGTTTATGATTTGATAACAGTGCTTAATTGCAATATGCTTTGTTGCTGTTGAATGTGTTGGGTAAGTTAGATTTGATTTTTTAAATATTTGCACATTGTTCAGGTTGGTTTAAGTTCAAATATATGATTCAAGCTGTGATTGTGCTTATCAACCTGAATTTACCTGACCCAAACCAACCCAAAGTTGCCGTTTGAGTTGGATTTAGGTTTTACAAAATAAATCGGTTTGGTTTTTGGGTTTCATAGTTTGGGTTTTAAATCGGGTTGGGTTTGGGTTGACCTTCAAGGAGGTTGGTTTGGGGTTGGGTTGACCTCAACCCAACCCAAACCTAACTGAGTTGCATCCCTACTACATAGTGAGATTTGTAACGTTGATAGAGTCTGCTCATAACCCAACCCAAACCTAACTGAGTTGCATCCCTACTACATAGTGAGATTTGTAACGTTGATAGAGTCTGCTCATACTTCAGTTGATAGTGGATCTTCTAAACTTGCCATACATGTTCAGGTTTGCCTACAAGCTGCTTCAAATGTTGCAGACAAGGACAAGGGTTGCGTTATGTACTTCGATACGTGCAACTCTTTTTCCCCCAAACGCATTGCATGCTCCATTGATCGACGCTTGAACTGTACATTTAAAGAGGTCAAAATTGTTTTCTACCTGCTTCATTATTTTGGTTTCTTTGTTTATTCTCTCCCCTTTCCTCATATTTAAAGTGGTTTTGACATCATATGAAGTACCAAACTAAATGCCACTCCTTGAATCGGCTACAACCCAAAAGATGTTGATGAATATCTCATTCTCTTGTGTTCATAGATCTGCTAACATGATAGCAGATGGGCTAGCATAGATGGGGTGGGCAGAAAGGTTACTGTCGATTTGCTTTTTTTAGTTTCTTGTCTCGCTTTTATTGCTTCATTTTCTCTGTAAGGCATCCCCAGTTTTTTTCTCGTTGTTGCTTCTGCGTTTATATTAATAAAAGTTAGTGTTTCTCAAATAAATAATAAAATAGAAGGGAAAAAAAAAAGAAACAGCCCAAAGGATTTTCCTTCCATCGTTCGATCATTCTGTATCCAAACTAAATTTGAAATCTGTTTTTTTTCCTTGTAATCTGAAATATCAATATCCTGGGTCTGAAAGACCACCTGGTTAATGTGTATATGAACAGTTATGTTTTCGGTGTATTGACTACCCTGCCAGAAGTTACATCAAAATGGAGTCTTCTTGTCCGATTTTAGTAAACTGTGATTCTGGATCACTTGCAATTTATTCGACCGTCTAAAGTTATTTTCTTTTAGAGTCAACCTTGATAAAAAATTTGCATGGCGTTTGAACTATAGCTTGTCTAAATCGTACCTAAATCTGTTTTCACCTTGAATGAAGTGTACTATAGCGCAGGGATGCGATGGAGTTTGCATCATACCTATTATTCCGTTTCTTTTTCTCTCTGTTTTTTCTGAATTGGTCTGTGCTATTCTGACCTTATATGTTAGGTTCTACTGAAGTTTATTTTTTGTTTCCCCTCTTAATTGTATTATTGCAGGCTAAAGAAAAGAATCTGGAAACTGTAATGAACAACATATTATGTCACTCTGTGTTTGACATCTTTACACTGTTGGATGTACTACATCAGCTGGAGTTCAAATTGAGATCTCAGGTTTTTATCCAAATGAAGCAAGTCCGAGTGATATAATTTCAGAATCCAGTTTCATGTTAATAAATGTTTGAGAATTGCTTCAGGTAAGGAGCAGAAATGGTGAGGTTAGGTTGCTTATTATTGATTCGATCTCGTCACTTATAACCCCAATTCTTGGAGGCAGTGGAGCACATGGTATTATTTCTTGTTTGTATGGTTTAGTCTTCTATCTATCTTATAATATATTGCTATTGATATAGTGAAAATCTCAAAATGTAATACAGTGGCTCTTTTACCAAATTCATTTGAGTGTTTGTTTATATTTATTTGTAAGCAAAGATTGTAGACTTATTTCGCTATTGTATAGTTGACTTGTTTGGCTTCTGGTCAAGTTACCTTAATGTCCATGTTGTTGGTATCAAGTATCTTTACGAGTGAAGGCATGAAACACCAGGTTATCCCTTTTGGAATACAGGATTGGTTTATGCAGGATTCACGACTGTTAGAAGGTGGATAACTGGATTTAATTTGGGATCTCCCTTCATGTAGATGATTGTCACCAATTGAGCTGCAAGAATTTTGCTTTTGGGTGATTAGTTTAACTGAAGATCTCTCTTCTTCAAATTCATAAACTTAGAGTTTGGGAAAATAGTAGTTGACATTTCGTGGTATGTATGCTTAGGAACTTAGATTATGGGGGATTCTTTGATTATGGTGGCTTTGATGTTAAGAGGAGCTTGAAGGTGTACAAGTAATTGTGGTATCTTCAAAGCATTTTGGTTAGCTGGGTTGGAAACTTATTAGAGGGACGTTAGGTACTGTTTTTCTTCAGAAAGTATTCTCATAAACTATCTGCGATTGTCGCATGGTTCCAATATCCTGGACCATGAGACTTGGATCGAATGCTAGTGTTCTATAGTATTTGCATCTAGCATTTCTTACAGAAGGTTCATGCCCTACATGAAAATAAATATTGTTATGATCATGATTACGGGAATTAGAGAATAAAGAATACAAAGTTGCTGTCTACGAGATTGGAAGAAAATCATTGAGATGCAGATGGTGTGTTTTTCCCCAAAATTATTGAATGGAACATATAGGGGAGCTTTGATTTTGAGGTATTGAAGATACTTGAATATTACTTGAATTTTCCCCAAAATGCGACTCTAAGGTCATGTTATTACTCTTTATTTGCAGGAAGGTAAAATTGCCGTGTAAAAAGGAACAGGCTAGTTTCTTCCTTTTTAGGTTATGTTAGAGATTTTTTTGACGAGTTGGTAGCTGTCCTAAATATCCAATGTTTTTTTTTTAAATACATATATTTTTTAAAATTTTATTTTAATTTAATTTTATTTGACTTTGTGGAGTTTTGCATCACTTGTTGAGCGGTTGACAGGCGGCACTCTAAGAGGATTAGAGGCTGTTGTTACTTGAAATAAAAGAATAAGTGCAATATGCCACTTTTATGAAACACAATCTTCTGCTATCCGCAGGAAGAGCTTCCAATTTTAATCACTTAAGTGGTACACAAGTATTATTATTATTTTCCTTTTGGATGAATGACCTCTTCTATTTTGTGCACAAAGTGTGGAAGGAGAATGGGGATAATACTGGAAAGCTTAACTAATTGAAAGCCTTTAAAAATAGTGCTTAGATGATGACAATGATGATGATTTTCTTTCATTGCAAGATTTTTTAACAGTTCCAAGCATTCATAAACACTTCAGCAACAACAATAACAACAAAATGCCTTATCCCAACTAGTTGGGGTTGGCAACGTGAATCCTCGTTTCTCCATCCCAATTTGTCAAATTCAGTCAGATTACGAGTATCTTTTTGGTCTTCCCTTCGCCCTCTTAGACCCTTCAATGAGTACCCCCTTACACCTTGCAGCTGCCATCCTAGGTCTTCGCTTTACATGTTCAAACCATCTTACCTACTTGCCTTTATCTAATATCATATTTGGGAAATGCTTAGACACTCTTTGATATGTTTGTTTCTTATCTTATCTTTCCTAATCTTCCTGACATCTATTTCAGCAACCCTTATCCTATGTATATGTTGTTTCTTTATGAGAACATTTTATCAAGTTTGACCAACTATGCTTGAAATTCTTTTTGTGTCTGTGCATTCATCTCTGTTCAATTCTTCAAACATGAAAGAAGTGCTCCATTCCATCAGATATGGACTACCTCCTCTTGGTGCAAGTGCATCTGCACTGATCCATGAGGTAATTCTAGGTATGATTTAATTATAACTAAGGTAATCGCTATAACAATTTTAGCAATGGTATGTGGCACTATATGTTATTCTGATAATGTATATAGATAATATGTCCATTGTCAAGTGATGATATGTAAACAACCAAGGTTTATGATGTCGATGTCGCCAGGTGACTTCGGCGACATGATAAAAACAGTGGAAAATGTGGGGTAACCTTGGGTTTTTGATGAATTTTTGGCCCCAAATTTTAAATATGTCTAATTAAGGCCTAAATGCATCCAAATACATCAAACAATGCAAAAACAAATGCCTAGTTACATGAGGGGGGTTAGCTTACACGCTGTCGGGTCTGTAAGCTGTAAAATAGATGATATATGTAAGTTAATCAAACTGAAATTTAATGTAATTCAAACTAACAGATAAATAACAGTAGGAATCAAGTGTCGTGTAATTCAAACTAAAAGAATGTAAGTCAAACTAAAAGATAGCTCAATAATAAGTTGGAGATTTCATAAATGATCAAATATAACGTGAATGTATAAGTCAACCAAAAAGAAAACGTTAAACTAGAAATCAAGGAATATGTCTGCTCACTCGTATCCAAAGTGAATGGCGGGCTGGCTCATCAGCATCATCTCCGTCTTTCCGTTGTCCCCCACCATAATATGATTGCCACGTAGTTGTAATATTGAGCCCAGGACATCATTTGATGATACCATTCCGTGTACTGGGAGACATATCTCTGGTAATCCTCAAGACTTGTATGTCCCAATACTCCCATAGCGGGTATTGGGGGTAATATGTTGTCGCGGTAGTAAATGTGACGGCATCTGGAACAATAGGAGGGTGTCCATATGAATCACCCTCATATTCAGTAGCAGCGTATGGGCTATCTGGAAATATACCATATCCCCCTCCTCCAACATAGGGCACAGTGTCATAGCCTCTATATCCGTAAGATCCGGATTCCCTTGATTCCTAGCTCTGATAAGATGGTGCTGGGTGATGTCCCTCGTATCCTCCATACCCTCCATATCCGTCATAGTCTCCATATCTGCCGTATGATGATGAGGAAGATCTCTGCTGCCCACACCCCACATCTAAGCTCCCAAAGATATGTGAGATAGATGCCTCATCCTGTGCTTGAGAGATGAATGCCTCATCCTGTGCTTCGAAATGTTTCTTCCCCCTTACTCCCCTTACTCTCCTTGCTCCCTGTACCCCGGCGTTGAGATTGAGAAGACTGGCTGGCTCCACCACGTCGAGGTGGTGCACCATGTATCTTGTGGTGTAATCATATCTTGCCTCCCCTGTGAAAGGAGATATCCTTATCTGAACACCACTACCACCTCCTCTCCCGCTTGTGCCACCGTCGCCACCACAACCACCACCACCACCATCATCACCAGCAGTACCCTGACCCCAACCACCTCAACTACCACCTCCACCTCCACCTCCACCTCCACTATCACTCCCACTACCAGAACGTGTGGGTGATGGGGTGATGCGCACGAACCTATCTAATGAGTCTCCCCAATCTCTCCCACCTCGTCTCTATAACCCGATCCACATCAACCCCCAATTCTGCAGTAACTCGGGCTATCTATTCATTAGGGCGCCCATCGGCCTGGTCCAACTCAGAAGTCGTAATCCACTCATAAAGTGGGTCATTATCATCAGTTGTCTCTACTAGAAAGTCAACCGGGTCAATCGGTAAAGCGCTCGAACTCTCATTCTCCAATGTTATCATCCTCAAACGCATGTTATTGTGGCAGAAAACCAACTTCTGCAGCTTCTTATACGCCAATCTGTTGCGTTGTTTCGTATGGATGGGGGCAAAAGTACTCCAATTCCGCTCAGAAGTTGAGGATGTAGTCTGAGCCAAGATCCGGGCAGTTAAAGATTGAAGTGTAGGGGCGCTGGTCCCATACATGAGCCACCACTCACCTGTTCATTAAATCTAGAAATTAAAAATCTATTTAATAAAAAAGATTTCTTGTAATTTAACTAGAAACTGAACTAAAACTTACATGGCATCATCTTCTTCTTAGAAGCAATGACGGCCTCCGATCCAAATGATCCAATATAGTCTCTAAACATAATCAACAAACATATAATACAATAGTAATTAGAATTTAGAACCACACTTAAGCTGATAATTAAAATAACAAAATTCAAGTGTCTAGGGAAAAACTTCATGGCAAATAACCCTTTCTTCTTAGACTTGGGGTCCAGCTTTGCATTCACATTATGTACGACGTGCAATAATTCCATATTCGTTCCAAGTTTATGGCTGTACTGATATTTGGGGGGTTCAACCAATACGTTGTTGAATAAGAGAGTTATAATCAATTATCCATGATTTATTTATTAAAAAAAATCAAACAAGAAACAAATCACTTACCAGCCTTGTGAATAGGGTGCTCAAGTGTATTGTATCAGCGATTATTGATGATGTTGTGAATCCATCCGTAGTTACTCGAGGAAGTGTTTGATTTGCTCTTTCATAAGTTGCATCAACTCATATATGGATCCTATAGTAGGATAGGCCTCCGTATCCACACTTTGTATGACTCGATACATTGGTTCCAAGAGAGTCACCAAGTCACTGGCCTTGTCCCAAAAATTTGACTGAATAAGGATATGCTCAATTTTTTTGCCCACAACCGCTTTGTGCTCACGACAAGAAACCCAATCTTCACGGGTGAAAAATGGTCCTCAATCTTGCCTTGTGACGAAGGATGCTCTCCAAGGCTATGTAGTTGGTTGCAAATCTAGTAACGTCCAGTCTTACTATGTCCCCGTTACATGCTTTCCTCATCTTCGCCAGTTCAATCGCGTGGTTGTAAATGAAGTTGGTGACGGTACGTGCATCCTCGAGAACACTAAGAACAGTCGGTCTAGCAGCAATAGACTAGCATCAAGTCGATGCAACGTGCTGCACATGACGTTCAATATAAGGTGTAGTCCTGGTTCGCCATAAGTGTAGTCCCTACCTTTGCAAAGACACTGTCGTTATCCGTCACAATCTACACATTTTTCGGCCCAACCTCTTTGATGATTTCAATCATTAATCCCATGATGTAATCTGCATCCTCTTATCTTGTTATATGCATTACGGACTTCAAGAACACAGCTCGTCCTCAGCAATAGACCATGAAATTTATAATCGATATCTTTGTGGGACCCGTCCAACCATCACACATAAGAGTGACGCCATACTGCTCCGAATGAGGCCTCAATGTATTAATATACTCCCGGATCTCTGCCTCCTGGTCTAAGTGTTTCCCCAAAATCTCTTATGGGGTGGGGGGTAACACTCCTCTCCCTGATTCCTGTGTGACGTCAACCATATTCTTGAAGTGTGGTGAGTCAGCTGCATTTACAGGGATGTGGTTGAAGATAAAGAATTTCGAAATAAACTTACCCATCTTTTCTCTTACATTCCCTCCCCTCCAAACATCCTTAAGGTGCTTCTTCCTTGAATCACATGACTTTTAAAGAGACGGGTCTATAAGTGGAGCATGCATCTTACTCTTAACACTCGTACTTCGCTCGAATGGCGATGCTAAATGCACTCTAGATGAAGTACCCTCTCTTGGTCCTGACGGCTCAGACCCTGATGGCCTAGCCTCTGTTGACACAGCCCCATAAGCCTGCTGTTTAAGCTCTTATTCCCTCTCATATTGAGTCTACATGGATGCCCGGTATGCACCGCAAAATTGTATTTGTTCACGCTCATTAGTAACATCAGGTGGATAGGGAGTGCCGTCATCGTCCCAATCATCATAATCATCATCGTCAGTCATCCACTAGTAGACTGGGTCGTTGTTTCAATTTTCTTCTGTTACTCATTTTGTTCCTTCTGATCTTTCCTTAATGTACACCCAGTTGACAAATGATTTGCCATCAATTGCTTCACCTCGGTTGGCACCTTTGGACAGTTGGCTACATTCTTGTACCTGTGTGCCAAGTGTTGTTTTAACCTCGAAACCCCACCACTTCGTAATATGCCCACAGTAGTTGTATTGTGCTTTGTTTTTATCATTCTCATACATGGTCCCATGCTGTCATCCTATATCTGCTTTCCTCCCAGTCGATGCCATCTCAGATGAACCTATAGCAAATAATAACATAAGAAAATCATAAGAACTCAAGACTTTCAACAATCCAATGATTTTATGTTCTACAATTTTTCCTATATTTTTCTGTGTTTTTGTAATCTTTTTTATATATTTTTTAATATTAATTAAACTGATTAAATAATTTCAGAAATTAATCGAAGTAAATTTCAACACAAACTATTAAGTTTTAGTAATATGGTTTTCTACTATTTTTCCTATATTGTTTTTAATTTTTTTGATTTTTTAAAATATTTAAATTATAAATATTTTTTGTCAATTAAATAATTATTAAAAAGTAAATCAGAATATATTTTTCTAATTTAAATTATAAGAAATTATTACAATAATATTCTAATATTTATTAGTAATAAATTTAAGCCCTGTGTCATTATTTATAACTATTATATAACTATTATGTATTTTTTTCAAAAGTAATTAAATAAATATATTTATTTTGAGAAGAAAAGTAGTGACACCCATCTGTAGATCGGGTGTCATTACTTAACATATAATTAGGAGTCATGATTTGAACAACAGATTTACTCTAGATCTGAAAAAAGCTAGTTACCTTGATTTTGTTGGTGAAAGTCTTGAAAACAGCGTAGTCGTAGATTGGAGCTTGATTTGTGTTTTTTACACAAAGGACGACATGTCGCCCATGTTGCCGAGATCATGTAAAATTGGTCTCAGTTTGGCGACATGTTGGCGAAACCAGGGTGTAGCGATTTACACCCTGGTTTCGTGTCGCCCCCTTCAGAAATGGTGACATGTCGCCCGACATTTTAAACACTGTAAACGACACTGTGTATGAGGTTGGTTGAGTTACGAACCTCATTATGAATGTTTATTCAGCAACTGTCTTCATGGCCGTCTCCTTTTTATGTAACTTCCCACACTCTGTTGATCCTTGTTCTATTCTTGGACGTTGAGCATGCTTGGGTATCCAGACATTAGTCTATAGATCCATATGATAACGCCTAAATTCCAACGCAAGTACACATTGCAAAATATCTTACTAGTTTAGTAGTTACTACCAACTGGCTAGCCCATCAAACCTTGTATTGTTGATCCCCAAAATGGTATCCTTAACCAGTTTACTTAGCGCAAGTAAAATGCACTGGTGTCGGCACCTGAAAGGCTTACCAATTTATGGGTTGAACCGGTCCGGTTACTTGTCTCACACCGGCCTAAACCATGTGGTGGCCGTTCTGGGGTGAGATTTCCCTGAAGGGGTGAGTGTCAACAGAAAAGGTGAGGGCTGGGATTGGAAGAACCTCAAGAAAGTGTCAGAGAAGCTACAGAGCTTTAATGGCTACTTCAGAGAGAGAGTTCAGTCCTATTCTTCCGTAACTTTTCTCCCCTCCAAAAGTTGTCTTTACTCCTGGAGAGTGAAGGCTTTTATAGCCTTCCACCCCTGGTCGAGCCCCCTCACCGAGTGACAAGTGTTGTACATGTCGGATGCTACAAGGACACCTGTCACTGTGGGATAGGCTGTCAGTGCGGTCTATAGCTTAACCAATCCCATACGCCGCCTACGCGGACTTTTGCCGTCCACCTGGGCCAATGGGACGATTTCTCTGGCCCCCTTTTCTGATTGGTCTAGAACTATGTAATCATTGAGAATTTTGGGCATGCCGTAGATTAGTCAAATCTAGGTGCTGCCTATGTGAGCTTCTGCCATCCACCTGGGCCAATGGGATTGATCTGCTGCCCCTTTTCCCTAAGATTCCCCCCCCCCCTCCTTTTCCTGTTTGGACCAAAGGTCGTGCAATTATTGTTTGGACCAAAGGTCGCACAATGATTGAGAACCGTGGAGCGGGGGACCTGAGTTTGAGTGAAGTGAAGGCGTCTTTTAACCTCCATTATGTGCCCTGGGATGAGGTAGAGATCTCCAATAGTAGGCATTTTGCCTTGGTGGGCCATCAGAAAGCCCCCCCTCCTCCCTCTTGGCTAGAGGGAACAACATCCTTAGTTTTAAGAGGGGAGAGCCAGACCTTCCTGAGAGGGGTTTCATACCCGGGAAGGGGTTTATCCTTAGCTTTGGATCCGACGGGGGTTAGCCCGGCCTCATGACCCTTGAAAGGAGTCTACCTTATATCTGGTAACTGGTTTACCCTTACCTTGGGATCCGGCGGGGGTTAGCCCGGCCTCGTGACCTTTGAAAAGGGTCTACCTTATATCTGGTAAGGGGTTTACCCTTACCTTGGGATCCGGTATATCTGGTAAGGGGTTTACCCTTGCCTCGGGATCCGGCGGGGGTTAGCTCGGCCTCATGAAAAGCTTTGCACATTTGAAGTGAATTGGCCTGTACGGATCCCCAGTCAATGCCACGCAGCGTGCAGGCATTGCCCCAATTTGAATTTACAAAAAAATGGGGTCATCAGTATTATTCTTGGCTTCGTATATCTTCAAATTGAACATAACACCTAATCCAAGATTGCTTGGCTTATAGATGGGCCTGTCAACGGATCGGATTTGGATCGGATCAAGGCATATCCAAATTTGATTTGATTAAAAGTCGGATTGAATCGGATCGTCTGATCATAAATCCCTTGCCAAATCCGATAGTTTCGGATTGGATTGGATTCGAATAGTCATCGAATTTTTTTGGTAAACCTATATTTTGTAGTGATAAGAAATCAGATAAAAAGAAATATAATTTGATACCTTTTTTTAATCTTTTTAGAAGCATCCTAAACTAATGACTTATTTCTAATTATATGTTTAATACTTGTATTCACCCAATGTGACATATGCATATATATATATATATATGTATATCTGTGATATATATTTTATATATTTATATATGTACACAAATGAAATCGGATTGGACTCTTATCGAATCGATCAACCTATATCCAAATTTAATCCAATTCAAATTGGATCGAATCGGATCATATCTAATTGGATTATCGGATCAAAAACCCTTACTAAATCCTCTTTTCTCGGATCGGATTCGGATCGAACTCGAGCCATGATCCGATCAATTGACATCCCGACCCTAACGATAACTGAGGTTACTTGCCCTTTTATTTATCGTGGGGTCCACATCCAAGGGTCGACTTATGACTTAGTTAACAGGATTGTTATCAGACTTAGTTAACAGAGGATTTGGCTCCTTCGAATCCAATCCAACTCGTTAAAACTTGAACCCGTTTACAATCCGCCCAGACCTGACGTGTTGCTCTCTAATTGTGTCACGTCCTTTTTTTATGAGTGATTGTGAATCACCATCAAGTCGGTGACATTGCATAGATCAAATAGTCAATTATCAACTTGATTAATGATTTATCATTTAATTTTACTAAAATTTATTTGTATCACATGTAAATATGCATATCAGATTATTTAAGGTTAAGAGTAGCAAAAATGTGATTCAACCCACCACCAACAAACCTAACCCAGTATTTTAATATGCTGGCTTAATTCGGGTTGACAAAAAAAAATAACTTTTTTTTAATTGGTTCAACCCAAATCTACCCGTGAAAAAAGTGTGAATTGACGGCTTTATACCATAAACATGTCAACCCACCCAAACCAAATCACCCATTTATTAAATAAACAAATTTATGTTAACCGGTTTTACCCAACGATCCAATACCACTTCCCAATTCAAAGTAGTCGCAACTATTTGAACATTTTTCATGATTTTATCGGCAATTAGTACTCGAGGATGGGTCCCCACATTTATGTTGTTGACAAAATTTGATGTGTGGTGTTAGAAGATATGGATTTTAGGCAAGATGAGAAAAAGAAAGAGAAGATATAAGTTGAGACGACTATGTAAAAATTATAATAAAATAAATATATATTTATCTGTTTTGATGAATCGAGGCATGACGCTGTCACTGTCCTTGAAACTAAATTCGCCTTCTTTTGAATCATATCCGTAGTATACCAAATCTAGCGATTGGCCTCCCGAATTTAACAATTTTTCTCTTCAAGTAAATTACACGGTCGTACCAAACTAAAAATGAAGAAGATTATGTAGTACTTAACAAGAACTTAAAGAAAACAAGTAAGAAAAACAAGAGAGGAGGGCTCTTAGCTTTGGAATGGTGTGTCTTAACAAGGAGGAGAGATCCTCCTTACATAGCTCAAGCTATCCGATATCACAATCAACTAGTCCATAAACAACTGAAATTCGAGTTTGAGATCTGTCACAGGACATTCAAAACTCGAAGCAATGTTGCCGATCACAAGTGAAAAAAAAATACCTATCAACAAAATGGGAAAAAAAAATATGTTATTGAGCTTGTTGAAATAAATAATTATGTAAATTCATCTGTTATTAGTTTATTTTTAAATGTATTTGTGAATCATAACGAAGGAATGAGGATGTCATATTATTTTATTTTGTCGTAAGATCACCACCGTCTTCTTTACTTATAATGAACCTCAGTGAACCTTGAACTTGCATGTTTCACTACCTAAAGCAAGGTCCCTTCTATCATGTAAAGATTAATGTTATGACACAAAGCAACTTGCTTCTATTTAAGCTCTTAAGTGTTCTTGGCCCCATTTTGACCTTATAAGCAAGGCATATTTAACAAAGCTACCCAATTAAAACTAATCAAATTGGATAGATGCATATTGGTGATGACGGATTTGTAAAAGAATAAATGTATTAGAAGGAACCAATTACAATCATCAACCAGAGAGTAAAGTAGGAAGTCTGTCTCAAGACAGCCTAAACCGTCGTGCAGCCGTTCTGTTGAAAGTGTTCCTTGTCAACTTTGAACTGTGGAGAAGACAGAGAAAGGGGTAGAAAGAAAGAAGGGATTGTAATAACTGAGGAAGGGGAGTAAATACAGTCACAGAGCAGTAAAACCTCATAGATTTTGAAGATTATTCTCTTTTTCTTTCAGTATCTTTACTCATTGTTGTTTCGGGGTTACGAAATCTGGTTTTTTAATTCAGACCTTAAATTTTTCAGAGGTTTTAGATCCTCTTCAATGGAGAATGGGCACTGGTATTTGTAGAGAGTTTTCCACTCTCAGTAGGACAAGTGTCACTCGATTAAGCGTTTAGAGGGGGACCCTCGAGTGCTAAGCTGCTCATGAGTAACACATGGTCCTGAAAAATATCTTGAGGGATGCGTGTACTCCAACATGTCTAAGTCACATTCAGAGAAAGATACAAAATCATTGCAAACCATAAAAACTGCTCTGCAAAAGGTTGCTTTGGAACTTGAGCAACA
>JAUPMG010058236.1:0-13623 GCA_031762675.1 Pachysandra terminalis | reverse complement strand
TTTATGGATTGGGTTTATGTTAATGGACTTGGATAGTGGATTGGGGTAAACAAGAGAATGAGAAAAATGATTGGGCTTCATGGATTGGGCCTATGTGTATCCTAGGGTTTTCTAAAAGTTGATTGCCACTCATTTGAAGAGGATTCAAGTAAATTAGCCAAAATTGGGTGTCTACAGGTATTGTAAGGGATGCTCGTGGTTTGATTGTGGTTGCATTCTCTTCTTTTTATAGCATTCTTTCGAATAACTCGGATGAAACTTGGGCTTTACTAGATGGTTTAAAGCTATGCTCGTTAATGAATTTGAAGCATTTAATCATTGATGATGATTCTCATTACATTGGGACTGGTTGGCTAAAAGAAAGATGCCTCGTTGGATTCTTACTTCTAAATGGATTGAGATTTGTAAATTTTTTTTATGAGCTTAATCGTATGATCTATCATGTGTTTAGAGAAGGAAATGAGGTAATGGATGTACTTGCCAAGCTTGCTTGTTCAGTTCATATGGATCAGATATTTCGTTCATTACATTGTCTTTCTTTGGATATTTGCTACCTTATCAATTGTGACAATGTTGGTGTGGGTAGTTTTAGAGAATAATTCTCATGTTGTTTTTAGGCTATTTATTTGGTCATATTTATTAGTTGATGAAAATTACTTTAGGGTTTGGTTTTATCTCCCCCCATTTGTATAGTTTTTTTAACTGATTTCTAATATACATGTCGAGGTCTATTTGCCCAACCCCCTTGCACCGTTGGAGTGCCTCTACGGCTATTCTGCCTAAAGGATCTTTCCTTTGAAAAAAAAAAGGGAGGAAGGAATTAAACATATTATAGTAAAATAAGTGTATAAAGTTAGTTTATGCAATTAAAAAATTATATATATATATATATATATATATAGTTGGTAAATCAAGTTATAATTATTTATATTACAAAAAAAATTTTATTACATAAATATCAGAAAGCAAAAAAGACTATATAAAAAGACAACTATATATATGAAGAATATCAACGTTTGAGATACGCATAGTTGAAAAGTTCAGGAGATCGTTTTAGGACTCTTTGGTGGGATTTTTTTTTTTTTTTTTGGGTCTTAACCAAGTGGTGTCCCACACCGTGGGTGTGGGACTAATCCACATTCGGGCAAGAGCATTAAAGGTAAACCCGTGGTCACGAGTGTTTCTAGTAGAACTCTTTGATGGGAGGTAAATCTCTGGTCACGAATGCTTCTTGTAGGACTCTTTGGTGAAAGGTTACATACGTAATTAAGATATTAGAATAAATCTAAGCTATTCCCGCATGTTTATATTGCACGACCGTGACCACACAGAGAGAATAGGATTGGTGTAAATTACGTGCTTTTTTTCTTCTTTTTGTCTGTATTTTCATATATTGGACTCCATTACGAACTCAAACAATTGCTAATAAATTAGGTCCCGTTTGAATGCTATTTTGAGAATGCATTCCACCACATGATAACGAGTTTTGAGTTTTTGTGGATGCATCGCAAATTTATAAATACATTCTTTGTATTACTGTTATTTTGGAGTGTTACTATCTCATTTAAAAGGATATAAGTGTTGCAAAGCTTAGATGTAGTACACAATGAGATTATATAAAAATATTTATAATTAAAAGATAAAAATTATAAAATTGAATCAAAACTTATTTTTAGTACATGCTATATATATATATAGATAGATATTAGATTAGAAGTCATTTTGCTACGTGCTAATCAAATGCGAACAAGAAGCCTTCAAAATTAGTTTGAGAATGAATTTAGGGAACTAGTTCTTGTAATGAGCTCCTGATCTAGAATGACAGCCAAATGAGGCGTAATTACCCAAGTGAGCCCCACTACAAAGAGTGACTTACATTTCTAAAACCCTAAGGGCCCAATTGGTACGGGCAATTGAAGGTAGAATTGGAATTGGGGCCTCCAATTCCAACTTTTCCGTTTGGGAGTACGTTAAGGAATTGGAATTTGAATTCTACTTAAATTTCACATAATTCATTTGTGGGTTATTTTTGAAGCTGTCGAATTCACAAAGGGGAGGCTGTTAATTGCAATTCTCTACTCCGCGGATTTCAAATGGATGTGGCAATAGGTCGGGTCGGTCGGATTTACCACCTCTATAACACAAAAATAAAAATTTTAAAAATTAAAAAATTAAAAATCATTCTTTATACCATTCTCATATTCCTTACTAAGAAAAAAATATCCAAATTTCAATTTTTTTTGACATCCAATCCTTAAAATCTCAATTCTACTCAGTTCTAATTCTCAATGAATTAAAATTAGAATTATAATTCTTAACGTCAATTTCAATTCTACGAAACAATCAGATCCAAAGAGTCTCAATAAATCTAAAATTGACTTCTATCTTAACCGATGATTACCACCTTTTTTGTGAACCCGCCTGATACAAGTGTCAACCTCGTGTGAGGTTCACAGGCTCATAGAAGATCTTCATCCACTCAGGAGCCATGTATCTCCATCGACATAATATGTCCCTATAAAGGGCTTGGCCTCTTCATCCTCCAGAATTCGAGCCCAAGGAACTCTTCCTGTCCAGTTAGCTCCAGGTCCACTGCATCTGTACTCTCCATAATAAACATTTCTGAAACACAATTACATATCAAAGGTTGCAGTCTCAATCAATAACTTTTCAAATTTTTCTTTTCTTATATAACACATTATAATCCTGACTTTCCAACTATTAATTGGGGGAGGGGGGGTGTTTGGATGCGAAGATATATATATACTTAACTTGTCACGTTTTGGGTTGCCCCAGTCACTCCAACCCTGTGGAAGAACAAGTTTGTCCATGTATGTGTAGGAGAATACGACCCTGGAGTGATCACCCCAAGCCCTTCCCAGGTAGACATGTCCACTACTTGCTGTTACCACACAATCCTTGAACGAAAACCCACTGTACAGTGACGAGCTGCTCCTCTTTTGAGCCGTAATTGAGGCCACCTTCGTGGTTATGGAGTTTAAATGGCAATTCTACATAACAAAGGGTTACAATGTGAAGGATTTCTTGAAAAAAGAGCTTTGAATCAAAGTCATTGCCTAAAAATTGTGCTTTTGAGAAAAAATATATGTAAAAGGATGCTTGTGTACATAATTTTAGGTTAGATGGATCTGGAGCGGAATCTTCTATTATAAAGATTCCAATTATGCTCATGTTATGTGCACTGGAGCATAACACGTGTCTTGGAAGCCTACCGCATTAACTGGTGACTTGTCATTTTAAAAACCCTAAGAAAACATTGAAACCTAAGGGGCTCACCACATTAACCGGTTTGGCAGGTGACCAGTCAATGTGGTGGTTTCCCTAGAACACGTGTTATGCTCTTGTGCAAATAACAAGGATCTTCATAATAGACGATCCCGCTCCGATGGATATATTTGTCTTTTTAAAGAATGTCTAATAGAAATATCAGGGTAATTCTAACATTTTAAAAGTTTACTTAAATTTAAAACACCCGGCTCTTACTTCACCAAAATAGGCTTCCTGAAAAATTCCTTCCATCCGAAGCCATTTTTAGAAGTGTCAACAAACACCCAACCATTAGGTAGGACACCCTTTGGTCTCGGAATGGCTACCTATTGTAAGAAAGTTGAGCCAAACGGGGACCAGAAAGCTTATAGGTAGCCAGTTGGATTGGTTTATGATACCAGTTTTGAGCTCTCATATCAAAGTGGATATCGTCTTGAGCAAGATGGTTGAGTATCAACTGCAGTGTGCATCCACGCACAACACGTATCTACAAACGTACGAGGATGTATGCCACACATCCAGACTTTTAGAAGATTTGATGGTACCAAAATGCATGACATGCATCCACGCACATTTGTGAATGTACGGTGTGTACGGATTAATGCCGCAGCTGATGCTTCAGACATCTAGCTCCAGACAATGCTAGACCCTCATATTAAGTTTTGTCTAGGCCCAAAATCCAGCCTAGTCCAGCCTTTTTAAGCCTATTCAATGCCGCACACAAGGACCATGAGATCCCTAGTCATTACATGGACACCTTTGTGGGTACAAACCTCATATAAAGATCTGCCATAACCGAAGATGAAATCCACCGAGCCTTGGATGAAGCAATTGTTAAAATAGTGAAGGCCCTTGTGATCATATAGAGTATCCTGAGTTCCATAGAAGCTGCAATTATAAAACGCAGCCCTGTCGCCAGAGACACGAAGGGCCACAGCTTGTTCTCCGACTGATCCAACATCATGAGGAGCTGTGTTCTACTCACACAAACAATGAACAACTATGCTATAATTAAAGAAATGTGGTTAATTGATTTGCAGGTGGCATGGTACCTGTAAAATATACCTCAAATCTTATGTTAATGGCGATGAAATAATTTGCGTTGATGGCGACGGTCGCACTCCCAATCGTCTGTAATGGTTTCCCGTCTCTTCCCGTTACCGATGCGGTGTCGTTCCCAGTTATCATTGGGGGATCCTTAGAATCACCTAAAAATGTAATAAAAGGCAGAGATCTAGGGATCGCAATCTTCTCCCTAGAGCCTGTATAAGTTAGCATTTCATCCCATTTCCATTCCAAGCAACTTGCTATTGCACGAAAAAAAAACAGAAGAAGTGTAACAAAATATATATGCTACTCCTAGCAGATAATATATATATATATATATATATGTGTGTGTGTGAATATATATACCTGTAAACTCCTGGTTTAATCTCCAATATAACCCTCCTTTTGTTGTACAATGGGATACTATCAATGGCTGTTTGGATACTTTGGTACTCTCCACTCCCATCTTGACTGACACTCATCTTCACTTTCTTCATCTCGGCGTTCCTCAGCTTCGTGTCAAGTGCTTCCATGCCGGTGGCTGGTGCTCGAGTGATGGCTTGTGTTCTCATCAAGACAAACTTTCTTTGGTAGTTTTTGAGGTTCCATGAAACCCATTTTTGGTAATCCGTTTCTCTATCTGGGCTCCATGAAAGAGACTGTAAAGATAGAGTATGTAGATAGAGAAGAAAGAAGAGAAGGAGATGGTTTTTCTTTGAAGCCATGAAATTGTTGACAGAAGAGTGTGATAATCATAATACAATGCTAACGATGGTTGGTTTAAATATAGTGAGATTCATATAAATGGCCTACTTTTTCTCAAAAATTACTAAAATAAACTTTTCATGAACATGTGGTGTTCTTGGAACTACATTTTTTTTTTCCATTTTAATTTTTGAAGTTTCTAAATATAAGAAATTAATGTTGTATACTTTGAACCAATAGATATACCCCATTCACTCTAGTTATTAGATGATCAAATAATAATAATAATAATAATAATAATAATAATAATAATAATAATAATATAAAATTAAAAGAAAAATCCAATCAAACGGTTGATGATTGGTGGTAAGTGGTAGGTACTTCAAAATCACACATCTTGGATTGTAAGTCTATTAACCTTATAGATTTGTCAATCCACAAAACATTAAACAAACAATGAGAAGAGAAAGAGAAGCCTGATAGAACAATAGGAGGGGGCATCTTATTATTATTTTTAAAAAAAAAATGAAAGAGGGACTTTTGGAGAAATAACTTTATATTGTGGTAGGCATAAAAAAAACTTTGTTCTGGTAGGCTTGATGGGGTCCCAAGTGCAAGTTGTTTATGGGGCTACAGGCTTAAATCCAATATTGTTCTGTCACATGATTCATGATCTCCATGGTTATGGTGGAGGGAGAGAGAAAAGGAAGAGAGGAGGAATGCAAAACTAGCTGTCCTCCATAGTGTTTGGTCTGTCTTATGTGGATTTCTATGATGGTCTTTGTGAAGAAGCAAAGCAAATGGCCTTCACTCGCTTTCTCTCTCAGTATGTTTATCTTTATCTGTCCAAACACAATAATGGTAGCAAGAGAGAGAGAGAGAGAGAGAGAGAGAGAGAGAGGGAGGGGGTAGGGAATTTGGTGAAGAGATGAAGTACAGTATTGGGCTCATCTTCCGGACTTGTTCAGCGAGCACCACTCGTCTTTATTGTTTGCATAGATGAACTCCCTTCATTCTGCAAAACTGTCTTCTCCTGAAGAATTGAAACTTTGAACAACTCTAGAATAATGAACTTGAACTCTGAGAAGTTGTTGAACACGCATATGTTCAGATCTTTATGTAGAGCTCACAGAGTATCTGCTTCAAATCTCGGATTAGTATTAAACATGGGATGTTGTAACAATTGTTGCAACAACTACTAAAACGAGAAACTGCTTCAGATCTAATTCTGATTTCAAAACAGAATCTCCTTGTTCGTTTCTAGAACTAATCAAATCTTCTAAGATATCAAATCTTCTCATCCCATCTTGATCTCCTCGGTTAATCAAATTCCTATTGTATTTGGGAAACAAATCTAATTGAGTTGAATGAGTTCAATGTTGATTAGAAATCTTTTTGTGTTTGAACAGTTGTACAAAATCTTCAGAAATATTCTATTATCAACCACAAAATCTCATCATCTGTTTTAGAAATGCCTCTAACCTTTTAAGAGACTTCAATATCTTCAATCAAATCAGAATCTCTAACTCAAATCAGGAAACTCCACAATTAATCTAAATTTCCTTGTGTTTAGAAACTCAAAACCGAATCTAATTAAGTTGTGATTGATTCCAACTTTAATTAGACTTCTTTCTTTGATTGAACAACTGTAGAGAATCTCCATCAATCTTCTGATTTATCTCCAAATCTAATTAAGTTGTGACTGAGTCCAACGTTAATTAGAAACCTTTAGTTAGACTTCTTTCTTTGATTGAACAGCTGTAGAGAATCTCCAGCAATCTTCTAATTTCAACTTGAATTCTGAATTTGAATATATTTTGAAATAACGTTGCCAATAATGCCAAACACAATAATGCCACGAATCCCAATACAATACTTAACAGTATATATATTGAAAAAAAATGGAATATAACAAGAGAAATACATAGATACAAGAGGTTCAATAAAGCCTTCCTTGGTGAAGTGGTAACACATTGCAAACCCTATTCAGATTGCATTTTTGCATCAATTGGACTGCAAAAATGACTAGTTTTCAAAATTTTCCAATAATTTGAGCCCAAACACTTGGTCAATTCATGCAGAAAGTACTTCGTTCTTCTAAGAATTCACTCCTCCCTCATTGTTGAATCATTTGATACATATTGCTGTGCCGTTATCTAACAGTTTGAACTTTTAGAATAAATTATGCCTGTTTTAGTCTCAGAGCTAGCGAGAGGTTGAGTATTCGAATCTCGAGAGTGTAGTTTCTGTGTTTATTTATTTATTTATGAATGTGCTATTCTCATGCGGGTGTGTTTGTCTCAGTACCCTATATTATTTCACAGATGTGTTGTTCTTGTACAGAATCCGCACGTGTAGAAAGTATTAAACCTTTTGATGTATATTGTTGTGCGGTTCTCTAACAACTTGAGCTTCTAGAGTAAGTGGTGTTTAACACTTTTCCATATATAAAGGCATTGGTGTTTGTATTTCATTCATTTTGGAAGTAGTGTTTGGTTTCTTCTATAAGTCTATTTCTGAGCTTTTCTCATATACCCAACAAGATCTCCACCTCATGGTCCTCATCACACCAATATATCCCCGAGTCTGTAAGAGTCTAGAAAGAAACTAGTGTCCATCATTTCTTGTGGATGTCAAAAGGGTTTGAGTGACCTTTGCTTGTCAGACCTGCTATACTATTCATGCCCGGCCTTCTTTTAAGACTTTTTCAACTTTATTAATCAAGTTGTTGTTCACACATAAACTCAGTTGCTTAGGTTACATATAATCAAGATTAGTTGAGCTTCATCTACATAAAAGAAAAATAAAATAAAATGTAAAGATCTATATAAATAGGTAAATAAATAATTAAAACCCTTAGGAAAGATGTATGATGACCATCAGCCGGTTCCATCAGCAGGGTATTTTCGTATTTTATCTTCTATAATGTTATTATAGTCTTAAATCGTCTAGGGTTAGTGATTGATAGTTTGTGCTGGTGGGAAAAAGTGCGTGAGAGAGATCTTTGTAACCTGTTTCCTGTTTTTCTTGATTATAGTGTTGTTTTGATTTTTTTTATTACGCGCATAGAACCCCTGGTCCTACTTTGTGGGGATTGGGTGAAACCCCGGATACATGACTCCACCCAGAAGAACTATATATATATATATATATCAGATAGTCCAAAAACTTGAACATGGAACCTCCAATTGCTGAACTGGAATGACTGACAGTTGAGCTCGTCTAGTGAGTTCTGTTTTTCTTGATTATAAAGTGGTTTTTTCCCATAAGATCATTTTCCACATAAAACCTATGTTCTATTTTTCTTTTTTCTGGATGCGTGAAACCCCCCTCCCCCGACCCCACTTAGTGGGGATAGAGTAAACTCGGATACATGATTTCATTCACAGCGACTATATATCAAATAAGTCCGAGGACTTGAACCTGGGACCTCCAATTCCAGAACTGGAGAACCTGTCAGTTGAACTAACCTGTATGTTCTTGCTTTATTTTGGATCTGTTGTTGCTTGTTTGCTGTTCTCAACAGTCTAACCACAATGCTTACAACAAGCCCACTTGAGGGAAATAGTTGATACAATTAAGAACAGAATAAATATATGTATAATTGGGCTACTATCTACCAAAGTTCAAAGAGCTAGGCCTAGGTGCCCCACAAGTTGAAAACAGAACAATATAAGTGGGAGGAACCTATTAAATTGTTAAAGGGATGATTTTTTTTTTTTTTTTTGATATTATAATCCTTTATTGTAAACAGATTCCAAAATGATAATGTGAAACAGCTCAATAGGGCGGCTAATGCAAGTTGTAAACCTAGTAATTAAGGGAGCCGGATCCTCTGTGATGTAAACCCCTGGGGGGTATGAAACATCACCGAGGGCAAAATTGGATACCCCTCGATGATGTTTCACATCACAGATCACCCCAACAGGGTTTTACATCACAGAGGACACGCGTCCGTAATTAAGATAAATTATCCTACGCTAAAAAGTCGATCCATTTTTGTCAAACATGGATACCACCTCCTTAGGACTGGTTGAAGGTCGGATCATATAATTTAACCCTTGCCTTAGTCGGAGATTTTAAAGACAAACAGTTCGTTGGGATTTTAATTATAAAAAGTGCCGCAAACGTAAGCCGTGATTCCAGTTTGGAGGCAGCTACCAATCACCACTTGGTCGTTTACTTACAAGATAATGCTTGACTTGTCTTTTTTATTTGCTATTTTGTTTCAAACTTTCACGGCCTAGGCGGCTTATAGCCTTATAGCCTTATATCCCCTAATCATTTGTTTATGCCTCTCTCGCTCTCTAAACAAAGCAAGATAAACAAGATAAAGAAAGACACATGTACACACGAGAAATCGATTTATGTGTTGGACAAATTGTATCTGCATCCATGAATACTATTCATGTGAGATTTTACTATTCTCTGAGGTTAAGTGTTTATAAACCAAAAACAATATGATAAATATATTGTAATTAGGATTAAATACATTAAAAAGTGAAATCACTATTCTACTCCTAGATCATCAGTATTTTTCGAATTTCTCAGTAGTATCAATTTTCATATAACAACATATCTCTCTCTTGTTAAGAAAGAAAGATAAATAAGTGTTGGCGTTTTTTCAGTAAAAGTCCAAACCTCCTCTCTCTTGGTCGTTTGTGTGTTTTTCTCGGTCATGAGGCCGAAGGGGAGCAGGCATGCCACAATTTTTACAAGTTCACTTGGAAAAAGGTACAATATATTAAACTGAACGGGTAGGTCGATTGTAATTAGAATCAGTCTTTTTGTGACCGATTGTTGATCAAGCAATTGAAGGGTTCCCAATTTCAAAGGATCATTTGTTGAACCAAAAATACTGATTTTACACGTCAAACAACACTCCACGAGTGCACTAGAACCAAAAAATAAACACATATGCCCAAGTTGAGTTAAACTGAAAGAAGAACAAATAAAAACTAATAAAAGAAAAAGTAGAAAGAAGCTGAAAAGTTGACAAGGGTCAGCTTAATGAACCAATAATCAGACTAATGAACCAACAATGTTATCTCACAATTGTGGCTTTCAGGCGGACTTGATGAAGCAGTGCCTATCTTACCCATTGTTAGCAAAACCCCGTTGTTTTGAAAAAAAATGTATTTTATTGTCTTAATGTTTAAAACGATATACAAGCAAAAGACACGATTTTTTTTAGCAAAAATGTTTAAAACTCGTTTATTTATTTTTTGAAAAAAAAAACGTCAAAAAAATGTTAACAATGATAAACAAATTTAATCCTAAATTTTCTCCATTGTTCTTTTTATTATATTATTAATAAAAGCTAATGTTTCTCTAAAAATTGATACTTATCCCTTTCCTCTTTTTTTCAAATAAAAAATCACTACTTTTTTTTCAAATAAAAAATCCCTAAAAAGAAGGAACCCTATCTATAGAAACCGTATCATCTCTCATTATCATGGGCAGAGGGGGCCATGGCCCCCCAAAGTCCTGATAATCTGTTGGAGTAGGGCTACTCCACTCACCTTGAGTGGAGTGGCGCTACATAGTGGCCCCCTAGTTTTTTTCTTTACTTAACGTATTATACTTTAAAACTTATGGTTATTTAGTTATTAAAATTACAAGATTA
Organism: Pachysandra terminalis; assembly: GCA_031762675.1. NCBI lineage: Eukaryota > Viridiplantae > Streptophyta > Magnoliopsida > Buxales > Buxaceae > Pachysandra > Pachysandra terminalis. Next base: position 2,957 of record JAUPMG010058236.1, on the reverse strand, counting down.
TATATATATATATTTTATTTTTATTTTTTTTTTTAAATAGCCCCCTAACTGTTTTTTCTTACCATATTATGTTTTAAAAATTATAATTTAGGTTATATAGTTTCTAAAATTATACTTTTTTTTTATAAATAGCCGTTTATAGTTTTATAAAATTATATTCTATACATATATTGTAATAGAATTAAAGTCCTATACTTATTTATCTTTCTATATATCTATTTATACCTTAAATTTGTATGTTGTGCATATATAATCTCTCTTAATCCTTTTTATAAGAAAGTTTATAACCTTATATTTAATTATATTTTTATTTTCTCTTGGTATTTAATTGAAATTTTTCAATGCCAAACCGAAATCATAAAATTAAAAATTTTAATTTTTAAATTTCATCGTTGAAATTTTTCGATTTCGTTTAGGTAAGCAAATCGAAATCATAAATTTTTGCTCTAAAAGATTTCGGACAATGTTGGCAAAAGAAGTTTAAAAATTATTGAAATAATTACTTTTGATTCAAATAATATTTAAAAAATAAAAAATTATTTTGTTTAAATCATCAAAATTTCATTGTGAAATTTTGATATTTTCAATGAAATTTTACTATATTTCATATAAATAAAAACTATCTATAAAAACTTTTTATCGAAACTTGATTTCAGTCTTCTAGAACAAAATCATCGAGCAATAATTAGTGAAGCACATTAGAGTTTTTTTGTTTTTTCATTTGTAATTTAATTTGCGCCCCCCCCCCCCCAAAAAAAATATTTTCTGGCTCTGCCCCTACTTGTTATCTCTCTAATCTCTATTATATTATTAATAAAAACTAATATTACTCCAAAAAAGAAGGAGATTTATCTCTTTCTTTTTTTTTTCAAATAAAAAATCACAAAAAAAGGAACCCTATCTATAGGAAATGCATCACTTTCATTTTTTTTTTTCAAATTACAAATTAAAAAATAAATAAACGAAACCCATCTCTAGAAAACTTATCTCTTTCCTTTTCTTGAATAAAATCATAAAACAAAAGTCTTTCTTTGCTTTTCAAATATATCTATTACATAATTGAAAGAGGTATTAATTTCGATTATAGTATACTAGCGGAAGCCCCGTGCAATGCACGGGTACGAAGAACTAAAGCACGATTTATTAACCAACAAACGGGTATGAAGAATTCAGTCATATCAAAACCACTTCAAACTAATTTAAGACTGATAAGTTTATACAAAAAATACCTTCAACAGCCTAAATTCACCTTAGTCTATTGTAATCAATAAGAGCTTAAAATAAGCCCAGAAAAAAAAAAAAAAAAAAAAAAACACCCTTTATTCAATTGGCACGTTCACCAAACTATCTATCAAAGGAATTATAGATAGATCTATAAGTTTAGTTGAACTTTTCAAATGTCTTTTGCACGTATATTGGACTTTTAAGATACTAAAAAAAAAGTTTAATTCTTCAAACCATTAGCAAAGAGGTCAGCATGGAATTTCTTCACACTTCAGTATGATGAAATTCATCTCTCCGAGTACATCATTTGATTAGTTAAAAGTAGAGAAAATTACCAAAATCCTCTATTTTGGGCAACTTATTGCCCAAAAATGTATTGACCAAAACAAATTACTGGTCCAGTATAGTTATACCATACTATTTGCAATACGGTCCTCTGTCATATGACAGAGGACGTGTTAGTACATGTCTCCCGTATTTGCTTTAAAAAAAAAAAAGAAATTCCTAAACTACCCCTTCTCCCTCTCTCAACACAACAAAACAAAAAAAAATTAACATTGTTCATCTTCTTCTTCCTCTTTAAACTAAAAACCAAAAAAACCTAACAGCAAAAAAAATCTTCTCCCTATCTCCATTGGTTTCAGATCTGATTTCTTGATGCCTTTAATGGCCAGATCTAGCTTTGAAGCTACTTCGGATCAAGCTTTAACTCTTAAAAATGAAGTCAAAGATTTAATCTCCATTGGTTTCAAATCTGATTTCTTGATGCCTTTAGGGCTTCTTTGTTGCCTGCAAACAAAAGAATGAAGTTTAGGGAGAAGAAGATGGGGTTTGGGATTCATATCTCATCTTCTTCTTCCTCTGCACACTAAAAACCAAAACAAACATTAGTTGAAAGCATGAAACTGAAAGATACACACTAACCATACAGACATGTCTCTATTGCTATTAGGTTTTTTTGGTTTCTCCTCACTCTTTCTCTCTCCATACGAAGCTCACCTTCTCTCTTTCTCCATTCCCAGTGCGGCAAAGCTCTTAACTCGCACATCCGAATCCAGCGGTACCTGTCCCTTTTGAATCCGGTAATTTCTTCCCCCTTTGCTCTCTTCATTTCTTCTTCATTTTCTTCTCAGCTGCAACACCCTATTGCAACGGCTCCCTCCGTCTCCTTCCCCATAACAAAACCCAACCACCTTCTTCTTCTTCGTTTGTTGCTGTTGCGGCTAGGCCTGTCAACGGGTCGGATTCGGACCGAATCACAACTAATCCGAGTTTGATCCGATATTGAAATCTGAAAATCCGAATCCGATCCGAATCCAATCCGAAATCTGACGGATTATGAAATAGGTGATCCGAATTCAATCCGATAGTGAAATCGGAATATCAGAATCCGATCCAATCACCTGTAAATTGTATACAAAATGAAGCTTCAAATACATAACAAATGATCAAATTACCTTAACAAACCAAACTTTCCGTCAGATTCAACAAAAACAATCTCACTTCTGCAATCTCCTTTGAAAGAAAGAGCAATTATTATTAAAATAATTCAAATCAAAACAAAAAAAGGGAGAAAAAGAGATCTATCTTCTAATCCTTCAAAAGAATCAAAATAAAAATAGAATTGATCTTCGAATCAATACCTTTAAACGGAAAACTGGTCGTTTCAGATGCTCCGGCCAACGATCTGAATCGTAAAATCAAGAAGAAAAAAATAAATAAAAATAAAATCA
>JAUPMG010058186.1:0-13626 GCA_031762675.1 Pachysandra terminalis | reverse complement strand
AAACCATATATTTTTACTATCCGATTTTATCTTAGTTCGTTTTGGCTAAGATATCGCGACCACGCCCAGACGTCCGTCTGGGGTGAAGGTTACGGGTTCGGATTCGGGTCGCCTATGAGGTGTCCGGTTCGGGACGTGACACTTTTATTGCTGACACGGAAGCTACGTTTTCTGGGAATCACCCAATCTTCACATAAGGGAGTCCCGACATCAGACAAGATATATACCACGATAGAAGTTGGCCAAAGAGTGAAAGAAAGGACTGCATATTTAAATGTAAATAGAAAACTAGTAAGAAAATAATTTCCATCACAAAATCCAAGCTGTTTTTTTTTCTCACTTTGACAAATTATTTTCATGTAGAAATTGGGACTAGTACGATCTAAGTCAAACACTCTGTTATAACCTCCCAACAATTTTCTGAACTTGAGTATGAAATCTACATCCAATATTGATTCCCCTATAGTCTTATATTTTCTTATATGCATTACAACCTGTCATCATATTTTCTTCTCAATAGACTAATTTCTATACGAATTTACCATCATATTCTAACATTAAGGATTGAAAATGTACTACTAATCGAAAAATCGTAACACCTTTCGTCACAAAGAGAAAAAAACAATCAAGCATTGATAGTTGAATCATTAAGACTTAAAAATAGCAGATTTATAAAATACTTTTATAAATCAAGCAGTTATCCATTCCCATATGATATCAATTATAGACGTCAAGCAAGGGTCAATAACATAAATATGAGATAAAATGAAAGTAAATGACTGGTTTAAGCATGAGATGTAATGGCATGAAATGAATCAATCAGATGCTCTAGATGAATGCTCAAATGGAGGAATGCAATGAAAATGAGATGCAAGGAATGAACTAAGCAAACATGTCATGTTAAGTGCCCTTCATGTGTAGCTTCACAAATCAAACCAACTTCGAGACAAAGGTTATCGGGGGCTGCCGGATGGCCCCCTCTTCATTCCGGTGCTAACCCATGGTACGAAGGCTACCATATACTAATTTTATGAGTGTACAATACTAAAAGGATAGCCAACTTGTATATGACCTCACAAGAATCCTACCATATTTTAAGTGGGATATTTCAACCCACATGTATGTAGTCAACCTCTCTAGATAACCTCGCAAGGATAACCTGTAATTTTCCACCTCCCGGGCTCACTTAACAGTCTATATCAGCCTATCATGCGTGTATTATTAGCTAGGACCCCAAATGATGACCACCAACGGAAACTAACAATGCGCCCATACACTCGGATAATCCGATTGGGAACCATCATAAGCTTCCTACGATGTTCCAAAATAATATAATTAATCTACAAACCAATTATCAACTCAAGTGATCACAATACTCAATATGGTCAAGTCTAAGGGTGAAGTGATGGTTGCAATGTTTCATGGAGTTTCAAGTTGATTCCCCGCAGGTAGGCTCAAGCCTTCTGATCAATCTTGACTCTGAAATCCATATTCCAAACCAAATGGCACAAGCCCACATCACTCACCATAAATCCAACTTACTGTGCCCCTGTAATGGCCTTATCGGCAGACTCATCGGTGTACTGGTGCCTACCGGTGATGTTTTTACAATGTAAACAGGGTCCCTGTCGGTAGGCTCAGCAGTGTACTGGTGCCTACCAATGGGTTGCACCCTGTGAAAACTCTATGCTGTCGGCAGAGCTACCGGTGTACCGATGCCTGCCGATGGGTCCAAACATGCCTAAAAACATTCCTTGTCGGCAGGTTCACCGGTGTACCGGTGCTTGCCGACGAATCGCGATCTTGGTATTTTCTGGGTTACGGAAACCCAGCTTTTTGGTCTCAAATCCACCCAACTTAAATCCAAAAGCCTTACAATCAATTTAACAACAATATATCATGATTCAAAACTTGTTAAACACTATTTTACACAACAATCAAATCACATGTATATAAATCACCAAGTTGAAATAGATCTTGAACAATCATGAGACAATAGGAAGATTATACAATAAGATTTAACTTACTTGATTCTCTTTTTTAGTTCGTGCAACTTCTCTTCCTTTCTCCTTCTTCCTTCTTTTCTCTCAGCTACGAGGGGAAAAAGTTGAGAGTGGTTCTAACCCTCTCTTTCTCACTTTCTCTTAATTTCTTTAACTCTCCAAAAGAGCTTAAAAGATAAAGAAAATGGTTGGGAGAGGGATAGGAAACCTTCCCCTCAATCTCCTCCCATTACCATCCCAAGCTCCCACGACTGAAACCCACGATCCATGCGCACAGATTCAAATCTAAACTTTTGTAATATCCCACTATTGCAATAAGACCCCTATTGAAGATAATTTGTTTTAAAAACCCTTCAAACTCAAATTAGCTTTCAAAACCATATGATAATTATTAGGCAAAATGTCTATTAATTTCATAAAAATCTTATGATTAAATTAGGATATTCTCTTAGTGGATATAGGTCCTTACATTCTAACAGCCAAGTAACAAATTAACAAACATAATAGAAGATATATCTAATTATTGAAGATAACAATATGAGAGAAAGAGGAAAAAAAACATAATTTATAATCTCAAATGAAAGAGAATTCATAGAGATATAGATTTTGTAATCTCAAATAATTATACATTGAGCAAAAAGAAAACGTAACTTACTTGTCAATAACAATCGACTTTATTATTTAGTTGCTTGTCAAGTAAGCATAATTGAATTAGTAGTAAATTAAAGTGAATATAAAATATTATGATTTTGATAGAAGGAGAAAAATTAAGACATCATTATATGAGGTTTGAAATAAAAATAGATCAAAAGATTATCAAATACACACTTTGCAATTTGTTCTTAATAGGTAAGCCAATCAATATTATCTAGTAAGATTGAAGTTAGGTTTTAGAAAATCGTAACCCAGTTGCATCTCATTGCTCTACCTCCGAATTTCAAAAAAGCTGAGTCATTTTCTCATTCTTAACATATCATAGATGTTCAAGAGCGTATGACATGTACATATACATGTAATAATGGAACATGAATTTAAGAGAGTATGATATAATTCTGAGAAAGAGAGAGATTAATGGGTAAAGATGAGTGTTTTTTGAAAAATAAAAAATAGGGAACCCAAAAATTAAAAAGATATTTATATCTGTTGTATTTTTATACCAGTTGAAGGTTATAGACAAACCGGATCAAGTACCTCAATGCACATGAACCCGGATCTGCAGCGGAAGATCTCTATCGAACCAAATGTCATCCCAAATCTATATGTATGATTACTAGAACCACACATAGTAGTATCCACACTCAAATGACCAGGGCTCAAGTATGGACCCCAAAAGCAACCAAATCTCAAAATGCAAGAGAGATGAAGAGAGAGAGAGAGAGAGAGAGAGAGATTCTATAGGGTTCGAATTCACATATGATCCAAAATTGGTGGGCTATGAGGAGTCATCTAAATATAGAAGACTCAAGTCCACTCCTATTTTGAATCAGCCTCCTAACTAATAGGAGGGAGTCTCACACACTAGGACTCTAGCCTAGTATGGATGTCCCATGTGATGGGGATTCAGGTCAGCCCATCTCAAGTGGGTCAACCAAATCAACCCATACAATATTTCCAACATCTGTCACTCGTCCATAGTGGGCACTGTAAGTGTGCATCTCTCTTATATACATCATACCTTCCTATCATGGATTCTCATCATACAGGCCATTGAGTGTGCAACTGACAAGCACAAAGTAACGGACGAGCGAATCCATATCAAGTTCCATTAAACTTACATGGAGATACACTCTTAAAACTCTCGCTTATGCCCCAAAACCATTTGGCCACATCGGATTGAGTATTTCTAACCCCTCATGAGCATAAGCTCAGATCTCTATACTCAATCAGAGTCGTAGTAATGTACTCATTTAAAATAATTCATATAGTCTACATGTATACCAGATACATACAAGTAAAAGATGTAAAACATCAAAATGATAATTTTAAAACATGATTACATATCTCTATGAATTGTATCTCTCTAAATGTGATGCCAAATAGTCTTTCCTAAGCCTCGTGTCATTTAGCTTCGACCAAACTGCTTTCCCAAACAAACCCCTTTTAGACCATATGATATATGGCCACAGGAAAGTAAGCTAGAGTAGCGATCATCAAATCGAACTTCACAATATAATCAAAGGTGGTAAGGATATAAGTTGATGCTCGCAAGGATCATCATGATCTCACACAGCAATGAAATAAGGATTCATTCACTTGCTCTCATGGTAACGTCGCTACTAGCACATGCGGAATGCAACATATGTTACGGTGGAATTCTAGGCCCAACCAAGAGTATGTCAACATCCAACACCATATGAATTTTAGTTTAGTCGCAATCTATGCGCCCAACTTGAGCTCCTTAATCCAAGTCACAACTCTCAAGCGCCTTGATTAAGGTCTCACATCTAGTTTTATCAGGTAATATTTAATTCCCTATGGAATCTCATCCTAGCTCTCCCAAAGCGAAATATAACTCAGAGTCTTCTAAATGCCCCCGATGGCACAAGTCTTCATAATGTATTATCCTACTCGCAATGCATGCGCCAAGATTAATCATTATGTGAGAATCCAACCATTGACCTAGTGACATATCATATCTATATCCTCATAATATGGAGGTAATGTGTGTGTAAATTGTGCATGTAATACACAATCTCATGCCTCATGAAAAATAAACTCTATTAAATTCTCACACATGAACTATAATGTAATATGAGATGTCTACATAACAAATATAAAAAATAAAAAATTGTACTACCTAACACAAATCAAAATCTACGTAATCTCATCTCTTTGACATGAACCTTAAAATCTTATCTAGATATAGATTTATTCATGGGATCAATTGTCACCTGCCGAGTATGGATATATGTAAAGGACACGTCTCCATGTGCAACTGTCTCTGATATAATGATATTGAATGTCGATGTGCTTCATCATGTCATGGTATTTGGGGTCCTTATCGTAGACCAATGCTTTCATATTATCACTATAGACGATAATTGGCCCTATGCTAACTCTGAAGACTCTAAGATCTTGTTAGAATCGCCTCAACCATACGGCATCCTAGACAGCTGCACATCAAGCTATGTAGTCTGACTTCATAGTGGATAACGCGACGCAGACTTGCCTCTTGCTACTCCAAGAGATGGTCCCGCCATCTAGCAAGAATGTGTATCCTGACGTCAACTCTCAACCTTCTAGATCACCTACCCAAGTCGCAACAGAGTAGCCTCGTAGCTGCAAATCTGCTCCCTAGAAGCGAAGCATGTAATCTGTTGTCCCACGTAAGTATCTAAGAATACATTTCATTACCTTCCAATGAATCTACCTCCTTCCAATGAGTCTACCCTGGGTTACTCTAGTAACGGCTGACTAAAACAACTACGAAACTAATATCAGGTCGAGTACACATTATAGCGTACATCAGACTTCCTATAGCACTAGCATAGGGAACATGATTTATCTATTCCTTCTCGTCCTCTATCTTTGGACAAAGGCCAAGATGCAATGAAGCATCGTCTCAACATGAGTGTTAATAGATTTGGCATCTTGCATCCTGAAGCACTCGAGTATATTCCTTATGTAAGTCTCTTTGGATAAACCAAAAAGCCTCTTAAAGCGATTCCTATGAATATTAACACCTAGCATGTAATCTAACTTTCCCATATCCTTTATCTCAAAACTGAAGTAAATCCACTCTTTAGTGGCAATAATTATCTCTTTGTCATTCCTTACTATAATAATGCCGTTTACGTACAACGATAGATAAGAACGTTCCTATCATGGTATCTAACATGCACATAGTGTCCTTCCTCGATAATTGTGAAACCAAACTATATAATGGCTTGATGGAATCGAAGATACCATTGCCTAGATGATCGTTTCAGGCCGTATAAGGATCATTTAAGTATGCATACTCTGAGCTCTTGCCCCTTCACCATGAAACCCTTACCTTAATCCATATAGATCTCATCATCCAGATCTCCATTAAGGGATGCAATTTTGACATCCATCTAGTAGAGTTCCAAATATAGGTGTGCGACAATAGCTAGAATGAAGTGAATGGAAGCAAATCTCACTACTGGTAAGAATGTCTCCTTGTAGTCTATACCCTCTCTCTGTGTATAACCTTTCACCATGAGATGGGTCTTGTATCTCTGTACACTTCCATCTGCCTTGTGCTTGACCTTTATGACCCAATGTTTTCAATCGTCTTGCGCCTAGGAGAAAATCAACAAGTTTCTATACTTGATTCTTCTCTTGCATTGCAATCATCCACTTCTATGAAGCAAGTGATGATAACCCATCCTAGTATGAACCAAGCTCGTCATCATCGAGCATGGAAGTCATGAACGAATCACCCTCAATCATAAAAAGATGATGAGAAATTTTTTCCACAACTACTCCTACGCATAGGATTGCTAGAATATGTGTCCACTAGGACACTCCCACTAGACGGTAATCCCCTTCTACTGTCCTCAACACCTGTAGAATCCATAGGATCTTGTTGAAGATCGATGTTCTCATTGGTGTTTGGATATAGTTGATCCCCTCTGGCTCTTTCATCGCAAAGAGCTCCAGATTCTTCCCTGATCTCTTCCTGTTTAGGAAATCATCATTGATGAAATACATATCATGTGGCTCAATCTGTGTTAGGCCCCCATTAATTTGTTCACGAACAAATATGTAGCCCATAGAGTGCTCTGAGTATTTAACAAATATGCACTTAATGGCTATTTTGTCTAGCTTCCTTCTCTAGTGGGAAGGCACGTGAACATAACATGCTGACCCCCATGGCCTCATGTGAGTTAGGTCAGATGATCTCCCTATCCACAACTAGTATGGTGTGCTATGAACTAACTTCGTAGGGACACAGTTTAAGATGTAGGCTGAAGTCATCAATGCGGCTCTCCAAAAACTAATGGGTAGGGACACATGCGTCATCATCAACCTCATCACATCTAACGAAGTAAGGTTCCTTATCTTTGCGATCCAACTAGACTTTAGTTACAAAGCGTCTAAAGTAATCTAATGCTTCCGACTCGTGGGAAATCAAGTACACATAACCGTATAGCGTGTAATCATCGTTGAATGTGATGAAATAGGACTCTTTGTGGTGGGTCCGATCATTGATTGGTCCACATATGTCAAAATAGACTAACACTAAAAGAACGTTTGCTCTCACTGCCTTATCAAATGGTTTCCTGCATGACTTATCGGTCAAACAATGCTCACAAATGAGTAACTGAACCTTGACAAGTGATCCTAGCATCCCTGCTTTAGCAAAATTGTTCATCCCCTCTGTCCCTGTATGGCCTAGTCTAGCATGTCATCTCAATAAATCAGAAATAATAACATCATCATCATAGGAAGTAAATTAGAAACCAAATTTGCATCACTTGGATTATCAATATCAAGTTTAAGCGGCCCATCAGAAATAAATCCCCTACCGTATAAAATCGACTTTAAAGAAATGGAGATGCATGAAGTGAATGTAGTGCTTGTCGACGCGTTTGAACAGATTATCACAATCGACTTCAGCTTCCTTTCTAATATGATAAGGCTTAGCATTGTTTATATGCAAAGTGCTCCATTCAAGACAGACGGCTTCTTTGGGAAAAACTTCAATTAGGCTCTACTGAAAATGACGGAAAAACCTAGTCTAAGTAACTCTACTACTGAGACGTGACTATGAAAAATGACAGATGCATAGAGTACATCATGAAGCATCAATACGCTACTCTCTTGTGTATTCAATAAGTACATGCCAACCCCCAGCACATCCACACTGATATTGTTCCACGTGTATACTTTCTAACTCCCTGTTGGTATCCGTCTGTAATCCACGAACCCATCTCGCTCCCTGGCTATATGTCTGCTCATTCTGGAATCTATAATCCAATCAGGACTAGAATGAGAAAGCAAGACATCGGTGCAAATCATGCAATAATAGCTAGAGGTTGGGTCAATTCTTACTTGCTTCTACTTGGTGCAATCACGAGCGAAGTGTCCGAACTTATAATAGTTATAACCTACCACCTTGGACATGTCTTTTTTGCACCTCGCTTCCCTCTAGGATGCTTGGTACCAGTGCTTGCCCTTGCACCTTCTTAGTTGTTTCCTTCGTTGGGGCATCTTACCCTTACGATTGCGCCTAGACCTGCTTGTCTTGCACTTCGTTGGTTTGACTAAGAGCGTAGTACTGTTAGACCTTATAATTTAACACTCTGCCTTGAATTCAAGATGATGCACCAAGTCTTTGAACATTTTAATTTTCTTGTTGTGCATCATGGTGAGCTTCAGGTGCTCCCACGAGTCAGGTAGGGATCTCAAAATAGCGAGAATCTGCTGCTCATCTGTCAGGATTTTCCCTGTGGCTTTCAGATCTCGTATCATAGATGACATCTTCCTAAGATACTAAACTATGCTCATGCTAGGAGCCATCTTGTAGGTGTCAAACTTCATCATCAGTGCACGGAATCTGCTAGCCGAAGTACCAGCAAATGCGAGTTTCAGTTCGTTCTACATCTCAAGAGCAGTTTTATAGGCCTCGAATTCGCCAATAAGATCATTTTGCACACTACTTAACATAGTAAACGTGCACAACAATCTTTCTTGGGCCAAACCTGATAGGCCTCCATGTCTCTATGATGCTATGCAGTGGTTCCCTCTTCAGGGTAGGCTAGGCTATGACAATCACTAGGGCCTCAGATTCATCGTGGAGATATTGGATCTTCCTATGCCATATGTCATAGTTTTTACCATCCAATTTCTCACCCTTATTCAAGTCAGTTACTATACTCTTAGCAGACATATCACTACAGTTAAAGTTACACATTTAATTAACATCTCATATAAACACACATTGTTGATTTTGCGTCATTATTTAGGACTAAACAATAAAATTAATCGTTTAGTTATTAGATAAAAAATACACTAGACCATAGATCATAATGCATAATCATCACAAATACAATAAATTCAATACTAATTTCAATCCATAATATGCAAAATCCATCTAGAAAATTAAACAATTTAAATTAGGATATATTTACATGTTAACCTCATATAATCACGTAAATAAATTAATTAAATCACGTCACAATACTCTAATATATCATATAAAAGGGCACAAATTTAATCAGAATTAAAAAAAAAATATTTAAATTAATTCTAAATTTTCGGGGTCGTTCAGTCGACCGGAGATTCCTATTCGGTCGACTTAGGAGGGTCTGGTTGGTCCTCCAACCGACTGGACATGCTCTGAATGCAAATTACAACATCTATGTATGTTGTTCTCTGTCACTGCTCGTTCGACCGAGGGGTTTTCCGTTTGACCGAGAAGTGCCTGTTGGGTCAACTGAATGAATCTGAATTTTTAAAATTAATCCGATTAAAATCTACTCTTAATCTCTTCGATCCAACTTTATTTAGGTGTTAAAAACTCACAATAAACACCTCAAAACAATGATGATCACAACATATGGTTGCATAAACGATTATATCTTGATCGTTGATGCAACCATGCATTGTACTTGTTGTTTTCTGCAAAAACAGAAACTAGGTTGCTTCTTAGATGAGGTTTCTCGACATACCTCAATCCAACGAAGATGAATCGCAGAGGCTCTGATACCAATGAAAGGTGTAGACGAACTGAATCACATACCTCAATGCACACAAACCTAGATCTGCAATGGAAGATCTCTATTGAACTGAATGTCGTCCCACATCGATGTATGTATGATTACTAGAACCACACATGATGCCTACACTCAAACGACCTAGGGTTGTGGTATAGAATCCTAATTAATAGCAACCCTAGATCTCACATAGGAAGGTAGAGATGATGAGAGTAAGAGAGTCCCAAAACAAGAAGTCTCAATTGTGTTAATCGTGTATGGAAGTGAGGGGGAATCTTCTATTAAATAGAAGATTTATCTCAACTCAATCTTGGACTTTCTCTCTCTCTCTTAAACAACAAGAGAGATTCCAAGTCACACTTGGTCTCATATACTAGGCATGGACGTCTGATACAATGTCGGGTCCGGGTCGGCCCAACCCTAAAAGCCAACACTAGGGATTTATATTATAAAGGGTAACTTTTATTGATACCCCTTAGGTTTTGTATAATGGCAACAAGTCCCCCTCAAACCTTGGCCATTACAACCAATACCCTTATTGGACATAACTAGAGGGGTTCTAACGACCTATAACAGAAACTAATCATTTGATCATAATGCCCTCTAATCAATGATAACAAACATCAGCTATTTTTTAAATGTTTATTTTTGTTAATTTTTATTTTTTTTATTTTTTTTTCTTTTTTATTTATGCTTTAATTGTTTATTTTTTGTTTTCTATTTTTATTTTTTAGTTCTATTTTTATCCTATAGGGATAAATGGGGTTTCGCAATTTTCATAGTTACAATGCTTCTTTCTTCTTCCATTTAAGAACATATTTTGTTCTTAAGATCATTACACAAGGTACATAAGGGTATTTTCATCCTTAAACTATGGTGCTATATATAAACAAAAAGCAAATATTCTATTATCTTATTGACGGTTACATATATGTATCAAATTGCTGCAACGGATCTGCAGTAAGACTTGTGATTGGTTCCTTTTTATTTTCTTTTTATTTGAAGTGATTTAGTTGCTTAAAAAATTATAATTTTAATTCAAATGACCAATCACAACCCTGATGCAGGAAATGCTACAGGCAAATGATGCACATAAGTGTTCCTTATTGACCTTTAGTAAGGGAAGGGGTTTGTTGTAACATTTCAAACGATAGAAAAGGTGTTTGTAATAGCCAAAGTTTGAGGTATATTTATTATCATTACATCAAATTTAAGGGGTGTGAATGTAATTTACTCTATTATAAACCATTGCGTATACTAATTCCAAAGTATTATTAAGTGGATTAAACTGGACATGAAAGACTTTGACATCTATGTATTAACGGGACATATAAATAGATAGAAGTATTGTCCACATAGTCAAATTTAATTTAAGTTTTCAAATCAACCCCTATATCCATATAATGATCTGCAGAAAAATAATATGATTTTATTTATGTAATTTCTTTAATTTAGATGAAAAAGAAAGAAGAGTTATTAATCATAAACTTTATTCAATTCATGGATAATATCTATAGAAATAAGTTACTGGAAACTTAATGTAAAAGGACTAAAGAGGACAATGTTTTCTACTCTATCCATGCAAATTTTGAATTATATATATCATGTGCAAAGAAAATTCAATAAACTAAGAAAAATTAAGAGAGAGAAAAGCTAATTTAATTACCCAGTTCATCGCCGACCCGAAAATCCTTTTCCTCAGCCCAACCTTCATAATCAAACCAGATTCCCCACCCTACGTCGTCTCCGACGATAACCGTTTTCGACAGAGCAACTGCCGGAAAGATAAGAGCAACGATGGCAAGGATGACGAGTACACTGTTAGAAGCCATTAGAACTAGCTCAATTTTACGAAAGAATCAATTTATTAGTTGTAGGAGTCAGTTTGATGTCTATTTTTGGAGTTTTACAGTAGCCACGGTTTGTAAAGCAGTTAATGGTGGCATGGTTGTGGGGCACAAAAACAAACTGTTACTAGCAAAGACCGGCGTCAAAATGTTTTCTACGGCCATGACGATCTGAATTAGTTTTGGCACATTAACGGATGCAAAAATGTTAGTTTCTGATCTTTCTGACCAATACCTAGTAGGGCTGTAAACGAACCGAGCTGAACTTTGTCCATCGCCGCGCAGGCTCATAAATATCAGGCTCGACTCATGCTCGTTAAGAATTTTTAGGCTCCGAGCCAAGCTTTGCCCCAAGGCTTTTATTCTCGGGATCGTGGATCGGATTGGTCCGGGCCAATCCCGATACGGATCGGCGATCCAGTCTAGGATCGGCCAATTGAGGTCCGATCCACAAGTTGGATCGTCGTTTAAAAAAGAAATTGGATCGGCCTGACCGGCGATACCGGTCGTCGGACCGGCAATACGAGTTGGTATCAGCCGATACCTATTGGATCGTTAATTTTATAAATTAAAAAAAAAAAAAAAATACTTTGGATCGTCCGATTCAGTCACTAAACCGGTCTGAATCGACTGGTCCGGATGGTATCGGTTGGACCGATCTGATCCAAAGCCACTTGATAATAGTTGTATCGTGGTTTGGAATCGGACCGGTCCTAGCCGATCCCGATACGGACCAGCCGATCCGGATAGGATCGATCCAATCCGTAAAACCCTACTTTACCTAACTTAGCTCAAGCTCGTATGCTCAGCTCATAAAAAGTTTGGCTTATAAAAAGCTCGACTAGTAAAAAAACTTAGATACAAATGCATTAATATTATAGTTGATAATTATTATTATATATAATTTAATATGTTAACATGTGTGTTTAATATTAAAACATAATATAAGATATAGGAATATGAACGTATAATCTCATATACAAACCGAATCAAGCCTACCCAAGCTCGTTAAGATAATGGGTTTTTTTTCGGACTCAAGCTCGGCTTGCTAGCCTAATTAAAGAGCTCAAGCTCAGCTCATACGAGCCAAGCCCGAGCCTGATCCGAGCTATATAGCTAGCTCGGCTCGTTGACAGCCCTAATACCTAGTGAGCGGAGTTTTTAAAACCGGACAGACTGGTTGAACCGGTTGGATTGCCTACGAACTGATATCAAACTAGGTTTGGTTTGATTATGTGAACCGGATAACCGGTATGAATTTGTGAAAGTTGGACGTGAACAGATAAAAACTTCATGCCAACTAGATTGAACCAAATGTATGTTCTCTATTTTTTATTTAAACATGTCTACAATATTAATGTCATTCTCTCATTTGAACCGGGTTCAACTGGTGCAGCCTCCTCACCAGTTCGAGACATGGCTAAGTTTTTAGTTAATTACTATGGGGACATTGCTTTTTCTACCAAATTACTAGAAGGATATATATATATATATATAAAAGTGAAGAGAAATTGATTTTATTGATAATTCAAGGGGATTACAAAGAGATCTCTTGGGGTTTTAAATAAAAGAGTACATTGTTGGAGGATATAGGGGTTGTAGACAAGATAAGAAGAGGAAAGAGATAGGATGGGTTTACACTGTTATGCAAAAACTATAATAAAATAAATAAAAACTTATCTGTTTTGATGAACTGAGGCGTGACGATGTCACTGTCCTAGAAACCAAATTCGCCCCCTTTTGAATCGTATCCGCAGTGTATCGGGTCTAGCGGTTAGTGTAACGACCCAGACCAGATTTTTCCAATTTCACGAATTTTCCAGTCCAAGCGTCACCTTCACCTCGTATTTCTACGAGAGTGACAAACCAATTAAATCATAAGCGAAAGTCCTGAGCAGTTCTAGTAAGATATAAGTAACTAATACACCTAGAATAAAAATTCTAGCATTTTAAGTAACAAAAACTAATTATAGACTAATCTTACGTACATCAAGCAGAGTGCGCTACCCAATCCATTTCAGCTCCCTTAGAGAACATCTAGCTTCTGAGATCTGAAAAGAGATAATATAAACAACATGCGTAAACCTAAATTAA